>OZ014451.1:11788506-11885767 GCA_963966035.1 Acleris laterana
GATACTTATTGGCAACTGATTTATTAACAATTATTATGTGTACACACCTAATTCGTCGATGTAGCTAGTGAAATACATATTATTATTGATTATCATGACAAAATTACGGCCGATTGAACGAGAACGTTCGTCTTCTTCACTTTATAGAGTTTAATCATTTTACGCGATAAAATGACTTCTATAATCGTTCCTAGTTTACTTCTTGTGATCCAAGATTGGCGTTTAAATTAATGTACTTTAAGAACTGTATATATTTTTCACAGATTTCTAACTTAAAAAATATGAATATTATTACTCGTATTACTGTAGTTTGTTAAAGTATGTGTAAAATAGAAGTTAATGTTTTTAAATAGATAATACTTTATTTGATGTACGGGGTTTGCACCTTGCTTGTAATTAAATATATAACTAATTAAGTGACGTCATTTTGTAACTACTGAACAGAAATAAAGTCAAAGTCGCGTTCAGATTTTCTCGTTTAGTCAAGAAACTACCAAAGCTTTCGTAATTATAGAAAAAAAACTAATCGGTTTATGGAGGGGATAGAGTAATATAAAAATTGGCACTATAAAATTATGACTAGATTATTGTTATATTATTAAGTAGATTCCTGAATAATTGCAAGTCCCTTGGAATATTTTGTTAAAATTGTTATTTACACAGTTACTGTATATAATAAAAAGTTGGAAGCATATCACGAGTCGGCTGTAACTGCCTCTCAAACGTTTCGCTGTAATATTTCGCTTACGAATCGTAGCATAATGAAACTTGTAAAATAATTGTTAGATTAAAATAGCAACTACTGAATAAGAGTCATTCAAGTTAATAGCAAATCAACTGCTATCACAAAGTGTATTCCTTTTGTCTTAGAGTGAAACTTATGTCGTCATGTTAATGAAAATAAAAAAACTTCTTACAATAAAAGTAAACTTATATTTAAGTTTATAAAGAGTTTAATTAATTACATCCATTAAGGTAATTTATGGGAGAAAGACTTAAGTAATCTTCAGATTAACATTGGAATATAAAATGTATAGGACGACTGAACAATACGTCATATCAAAAGCTACTTATAAATAATTGATGCAGAGTCTCGCTGTGTTCCGGTCTTTCATATATTTAAACAATGTATGTAGAATTCAGGCTCTAAGCTATTCTATTTTGATTTTACCTCTACAGTTACGTCATCGTTACGATAGCTTTTATTATTATGACAGTAAAGGCGGTCGCGGCATTAACAATACGACTGCAATAAGGGTAAAATCATAGTAGAATAAGGCTGGTCAAAGTAAATACACCATACTACTTTGTAGATAGGTATACAATTGTACCTATAGTTCTTTAGTTACACAGTAAATTAGATATTTAATGCGTGCATGCATTTCTACAAGCAATCAAGTACTTTTAAAGTAGGTAGTTTGTATTCTATAGTACTGTTTGTACTATTCATATCACTTCCAAGCACTAGTTACATTTTAAGGCCTTAGCGTCACAAGTAAACTATTATGCTAACAATTAAGACACTTGTACCTACATTATTTAAGTTAAAGTTTGACGACACGCGGAACGTGGATTGTATCTCATTGGAAAATAAAACAGTACAACGTATTGCGTTCTTTTCATGGTAAGATGTTAATTTCCCTTTTCTACACTAAAAGGCAGATCAGGGGGGCTATTATGACATAGCAATTCAGTTCTGTTTACGCTAAGAGAAAATTAAAGAGAGAAAAACTGCTTTAGCTCGGTCCTTTACGCTCAACGTAAAATTAACTGCATAGCTACGTCATAATAACCCCTCAGAAGACCATGAAGTTTCAGACTATTGCCATTGTTGATAGCAGTAAAACAAAGCTAAACTTATTTGGTGTGTGGAATAGTATTAACGCATTGTTTGAATGCTGTCAACATTATCCATATTCAGATATTTCATGGTTGTGCAGTGTGTCAGGATTGACTTCTTATCGGCTGGGTACTATAGCATATGCTAGAATTACGATCGAAAACCTATTTGAGAATTAAAGACGATAATGAACTGCGTATGATTACACACTAAATCTATATTCTATTTTCTGTCGATCGAAATGTATGAAGAACCTATAAGCGGTCAAAGCGATCAGTCATTAGCTTTTGTCGATTTTCGAAAATAGCTATCTTAGCGTCATGCTATGCATCTGGACTGGGCGCCTTGTACTTTTTGTTCCCTATCTTAAATGTAAAAGAAAAAACAGCCGAAAGGAAATAATGATTATCATTTTATAGGTATACCATTCTTGCTACGTCACCAGCAAAAAATATAGTTGTTCATCAAATAACAGAAAATGAAATCATTTTAGTAACCTCGCTAGTGTTACATTAAGCTGGCAATATCGTAATATCTAGGGATTTTTGATGCACCACACCAACTCAGTTTGACTAGCGGTCCTGGGTTCGATCCCCGGAAAGAGAAAGAAAATCTGGGTTATTCCCACCTTTTACTACCAATTTGTTACCACTGGTAACTACTGGGAATAAAAATTCCCAGCTGTTAGTTATCACCAAATATTTTACCGAGTACTTTAGTGGTAACAAATGGGAAAAATATTCCCACTTGTTACCACCGAGTACTTTAGTGGTTGGGGAAATAAAATCCTAGCTGTTACCAGTGGCAACAAATTGGTGGTCATCACGTCAGCCGAAAGACGTCCACTCCTGGACATAGGCCTACCCAAGGCTCTCCACTCAGACCGGTCTTGTGCTTTTCGCATCCACCGCGTTCCCGCGAACATTGGTGGTGACAGGTGGGAATTACCCGAAAATCTCTATACTGGTATTCATTTATTTAATAAATTTATGTTGTACGATGCTTGGAGTCGACTGAGTCAGCGGTTGTCCTTCGGAACCCGGTACCGGATGGCGGCGTATCGTTCGTGCACCTACGCCCTTGATCATATAAATAATACGATATTGTAAACAGGGTTTTAAGGAAAGTCATCACAGTGCTTTCAGAGAGAGCGGTTGCTAAAACACGGAGACTTCTTGAATTATCTACAATCTTTAGAAATAATTATATGCATTCGCTGCTAAAATCTTAAGGATTTTCAAAAATCTGATTTGATCAGTAAGGTAAGACTCGTGCGTCGCGACTACCAAAAATGTATGTAGATGAAGTGAAGTGAGATGATTCTACAAAAATCTTTTTTTTTATTATTCTATGAAACAAACGTCGATTAAAAACAGTTGACCCTAAAAAGCACTTAACAGGACTATTACAATCAATTTATCTCACATAACAAGTAAATTACTGCCTGATTTATTAATTTAACTTCGAAACAAAATTCCGAGAAAGCCGCCCTGAACTTAATCTGTCAGTTGATCGATTTCTGTCAGAAACTGGTGCAAAAGGGTCAGAATATTGACATTTAGTAGATGATCTCAATCAGGTATTATATAAGAAGGCCACGTTATCAGCGAAAGCAAGGACGTAGCGAGGGCGTCGATAAGGCAATTACATCTCATTATCGAGCGGTCGGCCGGCGCGCGCGCCTGTACCGCCACAACGTAATGATGCGCGTAAACCAAGCGACCATCGACCTTGTTTCTTGAACGTTAAGACTTTGAAAACTGCGTTATTTTTGTGGTTCAGCTAGATCCTATAATGGCGGATTAAGTGGGCGATCGGTGTGACACGCCTTATTGTCTAGGACAAAGAACTAGGTTCGGTATTCATCCTAATCAAATTGGCGGTTAATGCTAGAGTTAAAGGTAATTTAGAAATTGTTTTAGAACTCGCTACTTACCGTTAAAATATAGATCACAATCTGTAACGAAACTGTGTTATACAGATTTTCTGATATATTTTGCAACAGATGAGACCAGTGCAAGTTAAAGTTGTATCTTTTTTTTTTGGTATGAAATTTTATCGAATTGTTGAGTTGGGCACAGGGGGTAAATCACATTAAAAAGTTTGGTTAGGTAAGATAAAAATAAAAATAAACTTGTGACCATAATACACTTCAAACTTATGAGGGAGTTCTTCTTATCGTGTAACGGTGATCCCAGTTCTTATGCAATTTTTTCTCAATGTTTTGGTACTGCTACTCCGCGGGCTTTTAAGAGATCATCGGTATATAGTGCACGTGACAGGGCATAGACGGCACTGCATTATATATCCGCTGCGTCGTTTGATGTGACCTGCATATGAGACACATTTGGATCCTGAGTTTGCTGGTAGAATACTTCATTTGAGGAGATTGTCTTTAGACCGACCAACTCCAGCTTTAAGACTGTTGACGGTTGAGTAGAAGGCCCACGTTTTAGTCTTTCCTGGAGGTATGGAACCATCAATTCAAGTCGTTTGCTAAACCTGTAATTCAATGTTCGAGAAGAAGATTAGTGAAGAAGCAGTTTTTGAACTTAAGGCGGCTCGCAATTGGCAGTTTAGTCGTGACACCACGAGAAATATAACCAAAACAAAGACAATCCTTTATGCTCTACATATCTTTAGTCTATTATGTTGCGTTGCACCTTATTCTAATTGATTGAGAAAGGAGTAAAACTATTTAATGGTCAAAAATTACTCAAGACCAACTCAAAAAAAATACAGCTAACTAAAAAGATTTCTTCTACTTAGTTCACAAACATTTCAAAAGATAGTTATGCTTTTAGTTATACTTCCCAACGAAAGCTGATGATAGCAACAACAAACCCAAGTTTTTTTTTCAATATGGACCGGAGTAACCGGGCAGATACTCTTTTATAAGTAGGTAGGTACACTATTTGCATAGTTGCCATATCTATAATAACCATCTAAGAGATGATTCAATGCATATGCAAGTAGGATCTAGTGCAGAATGCACTTGGGCTGAATAAGGTCCTTTGCAGGATCGCGACACTATCTCGACATAAGTCGCCGGGCTGCCCACTCTGTTGCAAAAGCTTGGTTTACATGTCCTCTTCTTTTTTACGGTATGCATATGCATTTTTCTGGGGTTTCCAGTGCTGCTAAAGATTCAAAACAAACAAAGCTATGTTATGTAACTTGAGTTCCACTACGGAGTCACTGAACTAATTGTACCCAAAGGAAGAAACCACCGAACAAACAATTCGCTGTTAAAGTGGGTGCAAAGTTGGTGCAAAGTTGGACTTGTATGATTGTTAACAAAAATATGGGAGAAAATAGAATTGAATATATGTTTCAAATAAGCCTTGAAATAAATGTTAGGGAAGTAGGTACATGTGTAAAGCACATCTATCTATTGAAAGTCTGCTATTGTGGGGAAGTTAGTACCAGTTGAAATGGTTTAAGTATCTATATTTACATGGATAATAATATGGCAATGTGATAGTTGTATGTTACAGTCCCTAATGATTGTCTATATGGCTAATTGTGCATGGTCTGTCCGGATTTCTACCACCATCTTCTTTGAGCAGCTGCCAAGCAGTGTTCGAATTGTTGTGTATTGAGTTCCAATTTGTGTGCTCGTTTGCTTTCTACATACCATAAAAAAGTCTTAATAAAGGATAAAATGGGTTGAAAATTCCACCTAATCCTTTTTTTATTTAACATTTGAAATAATAATATGCATCAGCCTATCATAAACGACGCGCTGGCCTAGTTGGTAGTGACCCTGCCTACGAAGCTAGCGGTCCTGGGTTCAAATCCCGATATTAGTGTGATGAGCGCGAATATTTGTTCCTGAGTCGTGGGTGTTTTCTATATATTTAAGTATATATTTCTCCATATAAGTATTTATATCGTTGTCTAGTACCCATAATACAAGCCATGAGCTTAGTTTGGGACTAGGTCAATTGTTGTGACATTGTCTCCTGATATTATTATTATTATAAATAAGCTTATCGCCATGTAGCCTTTGGCTAAATTAACGTGACACCGCGGCCATTGTCCGTCCCCAGCGGGCGCCGCAGCCTGCGCGAGCGCCGAGAAATGTGTCCTATTAGTCGCGCGCGCATGTCATGCCGCACCGGCCGTTGCTAAATTAGGCCCTTTCAGACAAGACGCACGCGCGTGCGGTGTTTTCATCATACGGTTATGTTTAGTACATGAGATTACGATAGGGTAATAGAGGTAGGTGCACTACACAATGTGCATAACGATAAGACGCCTCGGATTTAGTGGTTGTAGGGATCCATTAATCCACCGCTAAGCAGTGTTCGGATTGTTGTGTTCCGGTGTGGGGATAAGACAACCAGTGAAATTACTAGCATAGAGGCATTCCATCTTAGTCCTTAGGATTGGCAACGAATTTGATGTCTTAAGATTGTATTCTTAAAATTAAAAGTCTATGGGTTTCAGATCTCACTTACCATCAGGTAGCCATACTATTTTCTCCTTCCCATACAAAAAAAACACATTCGCTTGACGCGGGTCCGGTAGCTAACGACAATCATGTACTATGAGCGTAATGGAATCCTGAACCACCATAGAACTGTGGCACAGTGTCGTTATGATTCAAGTTGTAAGAAGTGTCAAACAAATTGTTTTATAATTTCACTGTGACACCGTCCTATGATGAGTCCGGGGATTATTCCCTAACGCACTCGCGATCACTATCGTTTTCATTTTGACAAGCCGAAAGCGACTCTACATACTTAATTAAAATAATTGTTCCACTTTAAAGTCGATTGCGATTGCGAGTACGTTAGGCAATAGGCCAGTTGGTTCCATCGGGCTGATAGTACATCATCATTAAAACTCACGTTCGTAGGTAGAATGTATCTTGTGCAGGCTAACTGGGGTGTTTCTTCAACCGAGTTTTCAATTCGTTATCAAACAGAAAATGAAAGTGGTATCATACCTAACCTACCGTTTATTAAAAATACAAGTATCAAATTTTATTCTGCTCTGGTGGGAAAATTTTGGCTCACCGTTGTCCGTCGATGAATTGAAAAACGAGTTAGGTATTCACTTATAATACGCACCCGAGTTCATGCCCACGAGGAATGCGGTAGTGACGTCAACACGAGAAAGACCGCACTACTACTACTAATACACTACACTATACTTTTGCTGTGCCCTACAGGGTTCATAAAAAAACATTTTTATACAATACATATTACCATCATTTGTAGGGTGATGGAACCAATGCCGGACATTTTTAGCTGACAGGCTCCGGTAATGGACACTTCACTCTGAATTCAAATTTCATACGGTCCTAAATTGGTTTTGTTTCTAGACCTTAAAAATAACCTTTTATCTTTTTTTTTTATGGCATAGAGAAGACAAACAAGCACACAGGCCACCTGATGGTAAGTAGAAACTGTGACCCATAGACATTCGCATTCACAAGACTGCAATGCAATCCTAAGACTGCAAATGCGTTGCCAACCCTGAGGACTAAGATGGAATGCCTCTATGCTAGTGATTTCACCGGCTGTCTTATCCCCAAACCGGAACACAACAGTGCGAACACTGCTGTTTGGCGGTAGGTTAATGGATAAGATGGTGGTAGCGATCCGGACGGACCCTGCACAAGGTCCTACCACCCGCAAAAGTAAAGTAAGAATCCAGTGTCAATCATTGGTCCTTGTCCATCACTTGTTCCGTCACCTTAGATATAAATAGTGATTGCAATAAAATATTGAGTTTTGAGTATTGAGATGGCGGGTGGAAGATTGCGGGGAGGTAGGTGAAGGCGGGGGAGCTGCCGCTACTGCTTCAGTCCCCGAGAGACGTGAAGTCAAACGCGTGCTGTAGGAGGAGAAGGTTACTCTAAGTCTATTTGTATACCGTTATATTTCAACTGGTTAAAATAATGGTGTTGACATTGTTATACTTATTTTTCTTTATTTTATGTTTTGCATGCCAGCTGCTGGTGAAATATGCGTGTTCATGATTACATATTTGTAACTACCGTCGTTTGTACCACATTTTGAGACTGCGCCGAGTAAACGCCGAGCGTCCAGTGGCGCCCTCATTAGTATTATTGTGTTTTCTAATTAACTAAAGAATTTCCTTGGAATCAGACGAAATGTTTTTGTAGTGCAAGTAAAAATATATTGGTTGCTTCTAACAAGGTGGCAATAGTTGTGCATAAGCGTCTTAATTTCATAGGTACGAGCCTAACACAAAATATCCAATTTAATGCGTATCTGTAAACAAGTACCTACGACTTTTTCTTAAAATGATTATTGAATGACCATAGATTGTAAAAGTAATTCAATTATGGTATATCAAAAATACGACTTATATTTTGAGCAAAGGAAAACCATTAATGACACGACTTAATTATAATCATCGACGCTATCTAAAAATAAAAACTGATCAAAAGCAAGTCTAACTCGAACTTGAAGGTTCCGTAGTACCTTCCAATTTTAAGATCGAGCAAAAACTGTTTGGGGCTCAATTTAATTTTTGACTATATTTTATAATACGAGTACAATCGATAATAATTACTTTACCGGAGGTTGTCCATGATGGTAGGGAGTGAGACAGTAACCACTTTGTCAGTCAGTTACAATCTAATTTACCGTGATGGTAGGGTATTTAATGTTATTGCAGTAACTATATGACACACTCTGTGCGAATTTCAACTGTCTTCGCTTACAGACAGACAGACGGACAGATAGATTAGCGGAGACTTAGCAATAGGGTATCGTTGGCTCCTTTTTGGGTACGGAACTCTAAAAAGTCCAACCCAAATTAAGTGTAGGTAACGATATATCATCAGAAATTACTTTTGGCAGCAGAATGCAGCCGAGTGCACTTATTCGCTCTTATTCTTTATACAAGCCCAGAACACGCAGAATTTAACAAGCTAATTCAGCCTGTAACATAATGGAAGAGGGTTCATTCGCAGCCACACGTTGGAGCATCGGACGTGACTCGAGTACCAGGTTGCAATTAAATACAATTTCGTCTTGTTACTTCAGTTATTTTTTCGTGCAAACCGCGAGCCATTAGTGCAGCAATAAATCTCCCTTCTGTCCGTCTGTCGTCGTTAAGAACTTCATTAAGTTTTCACTGGCGTGTGTTTTTCACTTATGGGAATGGGAACTCGGAGTATTTCAATATCGGTCTTAATGTGACAAAATGCCAGGAAATCGATTTAACTCTGGTGTCGTTACGGGCGTCGAGCGTCGCAGGCGCAACCCGTTCCCGCGCTAAAAACGCCCCATTTTTTGCCCCTGGTTAAATTAAAAAATAATTACCCGAATTATTTCTCATTATGGTATGATCTGGGTAGTGATTCTCTGAACAACGACGGTCGAACGGACGAACGAGTGAATGTCCAAGCGGCGAGTTTAAGCAGTGGTGTGTGAGTAGTCAGTGCGAACCAAACATATTTTAGCGCATGCATTTTCAATTTAGCAGCATGGTTTCTGCGGATGGATCGAACGTATAAGGCTGCTTAATTGAAAATGCACGCGTTAAAATGTGTTTCGTTCTCTCTGATGGGACTACTTAAACTCGCCGCTGCGATTTCGCTCGTCCGTCCGCCCGTCCGTTGTTTTTGAGAGAATAACACCCCTGGACTGTATCAAATGAGCTGTAATGCAACCGGCGCTTTCTAGTGGCTTTTTAATTGATAATTATTTTGGCATTACTGTTAAATTAATGAAAAGATCTTGCGGTTTTATGTTAGTTTTCTTGTATGGTACTCTTGTTCTTGGATTTATAAACGAGAGCTTTTAAAAGATTACGTCACTTAGTTAACATGCTGAAGTGTCACATAAATCAAGATCTCAAGTTCTAAAGTATTCGAGTAGTTCGAAATTATTATCGATTGTAATTATAAGAAAATATAAATAGTTATCTGGAAATTTTCGGTTCTCAGTAAACATTAGAAAACAAAAACCGGGCAAGAGCATGTCGGACCATGCTCAGTGTAGGGTTCCGAAGCCGTAACGACAAACACAAAAAACTATCTCAAAAATCAACATGTATGAACCAATTTTGTATTTAAAGTTATTTGGCGCTGTCTTAGATGATTTTTAGTAGGTCTCAGGAACTAATTAAGTCTACTAAGTAATGATTCTTTTTCTTATAAATTCGTATATAATATCTCAAACAAGAGCCAAGCTTTTAAGTGTGAGATCTGTATACCTACCTATGTAGGTAGTTAGGTATCTAAACTGCTTCAAACCGACTTTAAATTACAATAAAACTTTAATCTTTTATAAAGTAATTAATAGAAATTGAAAAAAAAACAAGGGCCAGTAAATATAATTTTAAGTTTTCCAAACGATACTCGACTCAAATCAATAATCTAATCGATTATTTGTAAACTTTCAGATCGCACATCGCAAACCTGTAGGTAGCATTTCGGGGCACGTCCGAACAGCATCTAGGCGCTCGCGCTAATGAGCGCGGCTGTCGCTCGATTTGTTACTTGTTCGACTCCCCCCGCGCGTGCAGGCCCCCCCCCGTTAACAATTTTTCTATCAGTTATCATAGGCGATTTTGATCGCCTGTATCTCAGGAACTAATCATGTCTACTTAGCCGTGATAGTTTTCCTTTAAAATTCGTTATATGCGCTTTCGTTGAAGATTTTTTTCAGATTTTTAGTATTTGTAGTTTTGGCTGTAGGGGGGGGGGGGGGGACACTTGACTCAAACAAAAAATAGCGCTTTAAAGCTTAATATTTCATAAACGGATCCCTTAATCGAAAAATTGTCTGCATAAACCGGCAATATTTTTGAAAGACCTATCCAACGACACCCCACACTATGGGGTAAGCAAGAAAAAAAAAAGGCATCCCCACGATACGTGTAGGGGAGGTGCATTAAAAAAAATTATTTTTCAAAATTTTATTTTACCACTTTGTTGGCGTGACTAATATGTACATTCATGCCAAATTACAGCTTTCTAGTACTATGAGTCTCTGAGCTAGACTGGGGACGGACGGACGGACGGACATGGCGAAACTATAAGGGTTCCTAGTTTGACTACGGAACCCTAAAAAAGTTAAATATCTTGAGTCAAAGCTATATTGATTTCATTTTAAAAACATCTAACCGTCAGAGCCAGTCATTTAAGAAATAATTAATTCGTCCTTTTGAGAGTTCCGTACCTGAAGGAGCTCAATGGAACCCTATTATTATACCTACGCTGTCTGTCCGTCCGTCCGTCCTAACTTTAAAGAGTTGTATGTTCTGAACTGTATTCGCTAGTTTTTTTTTCAGAACATTTGTTTTTACGGCGGATTTACTGACTTTTTTTAAAAGAACTGGAATAATAACGTATCAAAACGATAAAACATACAAGAGTCAAATTTGATTTGATTAATGTTAGAAACCCTAAAAAAAATATGTGAGTCGGGCTCGCACTGATTCGATTCGAAATCGAGTCCAAATTAGAATATAATAATACCTACTGTACAGGGGTACGGAACCCTCGGTGCAAGAGTGTGACTCGGACTTGACCGGTTTTTTTTAAACTTATGTACCTAAAATCGGCACTAGAGAACCACTTAATCGTCATTAACGGACTCCGAGCGCAGCATTAAATGTTTTTGATATGTTTTAATTAAACATATATTTGATAGATTGATTCTAATCGTCATTATGTCAGTCAATAAATACAGATTGCTAGGCTCATTGAATAATCAATTACTGATAGTCTTACACCTACAGATAAATCAGAAATGATAATTTTACAAGCTACATCCGTTTTAATAAAGTGGCCAGCGTGTGACGAGACTTGCGGATACGCTGACAATATGGCGGTCCTTGAAAAAAATGCTATTATTTATTAATAGTCACGGAGAGTTATGTAGAGTAAGTTTAAGCTTCTTAACGTGCAGGAAAACGGTTAACGGACTGAAGAAATAACATAAAGGGAATAAACATCAAAACTCTTAACATTTCACGTATTTTTAAAATTTTAACAAGAAAAATATTGTGAATATTTACGATTCGATCAATTTCGGATGATCCTTATGACAGCGTTATTTCGTTTCGCTAAGTTTGTATCAATTGTAGAAAAGATAAAGAACAAAATTTTACAGTGATCCAACAAAAACCAATAATAACCTACTGCCAAGCAGCAGTGTTTACATTCTTATGTTCCGATATACAACCGGTGAAGTTACTAGGGAGGCATTCCGTCCTAGGTAGCCCGTAGAATTGGCAATGTCCATAGGTCACAGGGGTGTTATTCTATCAAAAACAACGGACGGTCGGACGGACGTGCGAAATCACAGCGGCGAGTTTAGTAGTCCCGTCAGAGCGAACAAAACACATTTTAGCGCGTGCATTTTCAATTAAGCAGCCTTATACGTTCGATCCATCGGCAGAAGCCATACTTCTAAATTGAAAATGCACGCGCTAAAATATGTTTTGTTCGCATTGACGGGACTACTTAAACTCGCCGCTTGGACATTCACTCGTTCGTCCGTCCGTCCGTCCGTCGTTGTTGAGAGAATCACTACCCTGATCCGACTTACCATCAGGTGCCCTGGCCGGTGTTCTTTCTCCATTCCATAAAAAATAAAGACTCCACAAATAGTGCATTCCTTGTTCTTCATAGTGTCAAATAAATAGTTTTTTATCTTCTATTTATCATTTTCTCTGCGATCTTGTTAAGGCAATGCCAACAGAGATGGACAGGCGCCATCAAATTGTTGTAAACTCAATAATTTCATTATAAAGGAAATCGATGTTGTAATGACGACCATTGATCAAAACCAAATTTACCGCGAAAAGCATTTTTAACACGGATATAAACTTCACTTTTTATCTCGAACCGTCTACAAAAACATGGCGTCACCTGCTGCCGGACATTCATTCACTAATTACTATCCTTTTACGATCTTATAAACAAACATAACTAATTCAGTTGTTCAAAAACTCGCTTGATTAAGTACTCTTGACAGAACGTGATCGATCGTGCCTTAAAGATTATATCGTTGTTTGAGCCGTATCGGCCGAATCTTCTAACAATGGTAGTTCCTTTACGGTAAATAATTTGAAACAATGAAGCCAGTTGTATTTATATATTTGGCTAGCTAAGCTTCTGAACGATCAGTAGCAATATGTTTATTTATTTTATCGGAGTAATATTCTACTCGCAAAAACCATCTTGGTTGTGATATGTTATCATATTGTCAACGTTACGATAGCTCTTTTTTACTTGACAACAATGGCGGCTGAGTTAAGAACAATACAAATAAATTTCGAAAGCAAGATGGTTTACTGCGTAAAATAAGACCCTACTGCTTGCTGTCCCAGGTTCGACTTCCGGAAAAGGAAAATATTTCTGTGCTGAGTCTTTGTTCCTGAGGCTTGGATATTTTTCTCTATACAAGTATTATAATCGTTGTCTAAGGCACTATTTCCACCAAACGGCCCGCAACGGATCGGATCGAAAAGAATACGAAGTGATGCGGCGACAACCGATCGTGTCCGGCAGCAGGTCGACGCATACGATCGGCACCGTACGGTTGCTTGCGAACGTATCCGCACCCAGTCAAGCTCTTAGTTATCTATGCAGCGAGTGCACTTTCAAGAATGAGAGATGACTGAATGGGCTCGCCCGGTCACAGCGGAAAGGTTCCGATCTCACACGACGACAAGGGAACGGGGTGTTGTTGAAGTCCAGAGCTGAAGGAGGGTGGACTAGTTGGCCTAATGACCAATAAGGACAAGCGATATGTCCCCGAATAGGTAATTCTGTCGTAAAACTATTACTATAGCAGGTGGTTCGAAATCTTTCTCGCTTACTTATCAACATGGAATAAGCTTGGAATAGTTTACGCCATGCTTTGCCACTTTCTGTCAGTTGCAAATGTCACAATTACGGATAAGGACAAAGCATAGCATAAACTATTCCAAGTTTAAAAACTATTAAAAGTTATCGCCATGCAATGTCAGCGATATGTTCCAAAGTAATTATGCTAAAGTCGTCTATGTAGGCGTCTCGATGTTCCAGATTTTTTAAATATTTCACACAGCGATTTAAGATTTCCCGCCATACAAAATGTTGCAGAATATGAAAAAACCTTTCAAATGATAAAGCTTGTCATTATTGGTTTTTATTCCAGTTTCCATACAAAGCTGCCCATCATCTTTTGACATTAGGTCAATTTGTGTGAGATGTCCCCTAATATTGTTAGGTAAACCTCTGAACAATCAGTAGCGATATGTTTTGTTACTTGTGATACTCTAAAAATATATGCGTGGAAAAACTATAAGGGTTTACTGTTGACTACGGAACCCTTAAAAAATACACGCCTGAATGATGAATTCTTCTGTCTGGTGAATGTAAAATCAGGCGTGAACCACCCAGCCCTCCAATTTTCACGTCATTTTAATACGACGTACTCCAAAAGCGGTAATTACCAGTTAATTACGAAAGTCATTTCCGAAATTGTGTCGTGATTGGCGTTAATACTAAACAAGGCTTTTAACTTGACACCTGGTCAAATGTATACAATTGACGTAAGTTGACGATCTATCGCGTCGACCGCTTGTGTCAGTTCCACACAATTTGACAGTATTCGAAAATCGCTAACGTAAACGCTATGCATGTTGTCTAGGACCCCTGCACGGGTAGCACAAGTTGTATTTTCCCGCTTGTCGATCAGTGCGTCTCTATCGTTACTGACTAGACAGAAAGGGGGATCCGAGCGACAAACAAGTCGCGTACAACTTGTGCTAGCCGCGCTGGGCAATGAACGTCAACGAAAGCATGAAACGAATGTTGACATTGATATTCGTTATCGTTCTTCTCTGTTATCCATTGTTGAATTGAGTCCCAGGAGACAGAGACAAAACCCAAGACAATAGACACTTACTTTGAGTTTTATTAAGGCTGTCAAGCAATACAATAAAGCCTTCTACTGACCGCCAAATATGATATTCTATTAGAAAGTTACTATATTGGAATAAAATAATATCTAGGATCAGCGGTCGGTAGCGCGGGCCCCACTAGCGGTGAATACGGCGTGTGATTGTGATGTAGCTGGCCCTTTAGTGACGTGCTCTATGTGATAAAAATATTCGATTTGACGAAAAAATAATATGATTCACAACCCGCCCGCGCCCTCGCATTGCTTCAGTTTATGTAAGCTTTCTGTACCCGTAAATAAACCAGAATTTACTATACTTACATAAACACTTTCCGTGAAAAATAACTTAATCTGATGCTGAAAATTGCATCAACATCCGTTGCGTGGTTTAGAAAGAGTTAGTGGATATAAGGGCAGTTAGGCGTGGAAAGCGACTTAGTGATTTTTTTTATGGCATAGAAAAGACAAACAAGCACACAGGTTACCTGTTGGTAAGTGGAAACTGTGACCCATAGAGATTCGCATTCACAAGACTGCAAGATCCTACCACCCGCAAAAACTAAGCTAAACTAACTAAACTTATACTATTTAAAAAGAAAAGATAAAGATTTATAAATGTGAAAGTGTGTTTGTTTGTTAGTTCCGCCTCCATGGTACAAGAAGGCACAAAGGAGGGTAATGTTTGGGAAAATACAAGTGACCACTTGAGGTTATTGTGATTCTTGTTTTTTTCGATACGATAATAATAATCAATGCTTAAGTTCATGAAACTATTTTTCAATGTTTCTTTTTTTGACACTTAATCAAGCATTTAATATGTAAGTGTACGTTTTTAGATAAAAGTAGGCTAGGTAGTACAAAATACATTTACGAATTAGTAAAAAAAAAAATTGATATGACAAAATATTTTGCATGAACTATAAGGCATCTATCTACCTATGATATTTTGAAAGTTACAAGCGCCATGTTTTAAATTTCTTTTTATATCATTCCTAACAGATTACACACGACGCACCATTAAAAACGTAACAGGCAATAAAATTCGCAATTCTAATTGTTACCGTAACGAATTAGGCTCATCGATAAAACGCGGAAGTGAATTTATCGACAGTTAGTGTCGATAGTGGTCTAGATCACGCACATCACTGGCTGGGCGCGGCTGCGCTGGCGCAACCGCGGCACGCGCTCTCGGCTTGTTACGATATTGTCATTGTATACAATCTGCTTAGATTATTTATTTTGTTTGTTATACAATAATACCGGCCGCGTTTGGCGTTCCACTTGTTAAATGCAATGTTGCGCCAATGGAGCGCATTCAATCGTATTCAGAGAAATGCGTTTTTGTAATGAGTAGGTGGAATTTTAGTGATTGTAGGGCCTTGTGCAAGGTCCCACCATCTTATCCTTTAACCTACCGTCAAGCAGCAGTGTCTGCACTGTTGTGTTCCGGTGTGGGGATAAGACATGGTGAAAAAAAGAATTTAATGTATCGTGTGTTTTAACATCCTCTTCTCGAATTTTGGTTTAGTTGGACTGTTTGTTACGTCGCTAATATTTTTTATTAGAATATTCTCCATAAATCCATACTGCCAACGAAGGTTAACCAGTCACTTGAAACGTCCGGAAAATTACCGTTTAAGTTTATTTTAAAAGTAATGTTGAAATAACAATTAAAAACAGTACGTCCGTCTGTAAATTAGGAAACATAAAGCCGTTAGTAATAAGCTCAAGTCGTTGGAAACAACTTACATAAGCTATAAAACTGACAGATTTCCGGCCGAATGGTTCTCAAGACCTCGAAACTTAAGAAAGTGAACTGGGGTGATAATGAAAATTAATTGAAACAATTAATGTGCTAGGTCAGTATTGTCCTTATATTTAAATTTTTTTTGTTTCACAGGTTTTAACTTTTAATTAACCATGTAACAAGGACCTAAGTACCTTATCTTATCTTACAGATGGGCCCTTTCGGATACACTTCGACCCTTTAGCATCTTTTGTGCAGTTAATCTCTAACACACTCAGCTGTTAGAATGTGGAGGTTTCCACACGATGTTTTTAATTCACCGCATCCTTCCTGTAAGAGCCTCGGGTAATGCACTAAGTTAGAAAAACTCATTGGTGCAACCGCGGGGGTTCGAACTCGGTACCTTACGATCACGAGTGGACCCCCTAAGCGACTAGGCCACCGACGCTCTAGGACCTAAGTATGTTTGTATACAATCAAAAGAGATAACAACAATAAAATAGACAAAAACTTGGCAGGGGACTTACAAAACCCAAGTTTCAGTATCTTTGTTTGAAAAAATTACAGATATTTAAAAAAACATAGACATGTGACTGAAATATGGTTCGAATGAAACTGTCACTGACTAGGTATACTTTTAGATTTTATGTCTGGAAGTGAAACTTTGTGAACTCTGTGTTTCTAGGGTTCCGTACCCGGAAGAGAGTCCAACAGGACCCTTTATTAATATGCCTACGCTGTTCGTCCTAGATATGAATACCTGTATCTTTTGAACCGTAATAGATTGCTCTTTTTTTCAGAATAAGTGTTATTACGGCGGATTTACTAACTTATTTTTAGTATTTTTATTCTTATTGTTTTGTAAAAGCGGTAAAATATACAAGCGTCAAATTTGGTATCACTATAAACATTACATTAGGTATTATTATTATAAAGAAGCCCTGAAAAAAACAACAAATAAAAAAAAACAAGTGTGAGTTGGGCTTGCGTGGAATCAAATCGGAATATAATATCTACTGGGCGACGTATGGAGCCCTCGGTGTGCAAGTCCGGCTCACACTTGACCGGTTTCTTAAAATCTCCATGTGATTTTAAGAAATTACTTTTGAAATTATAAGTTCAATTTCAAAAGTAATTATTATATTCCAACACTAAATTACAAGTAATATAAGAAGAGCTATATTTTATATGAATATTACAAAAATAACATCTAAAAAGTAATAAAAGTTACACGTAAATGTTGGTAACCGCAATTAAAACGGTACAGCCAATTAAAGGAATATAGTTATTAACCTTGCGCGGCGTAGTTACAACATAACATTTGCAATAAGTTGTATAATGTTTCCGTGTCCCGGGCTTCATTTAGAGCAGCTACGAGTACGAGTATCACTAACTACTAAGTATATTCTTAATCGATATAAGGGATCAAGGGCCTTTCTTTAACGGAGCATAAGGTATCTAGTTAAAGCGTGATTAAAATTTGTGCGTGTATTTTCAATTGGGTTGCAGGATAGTAGGACCTTGTAGGACGGGTGGTAGGACCTTGTGCAGGGTCCGTCCGGATCGCTACCACCATCTTATCCATTAACCTACCGCCAAACAGCAGTATTTGCATTGTTGTGTTCCGGTTTGGGGATAAGACAGCCGGTGAAATGACTAGCATAGAGGCATTCCATCTTAGTCCTCAGGGTTGGCAACGCATTTGCAGTCATAGGATTGCATTGCAGTCTTGTGAATGCGAATGTCTATGGGTCACAGTTTCCACTTACTATCAGGTGGCCTGTGTGTTTGTTTGTCTTCTCGATGCCATAAAAAAAAAGGATTCGTCGACAAAACAGCTCGGTCAAAGCGGTAGGTACTATGAAGAAAGGGGTGTAGCTAGTTAATAAAAGAAATTAAGATTAACTTTCAGAATTATATTAGTTTAAAACACAATAGCTACTACAGTATCGTGCCTCGCACCGTGGTCGAGAGGCGTCTGCTGAAATTATATAAAACAAAGCCGGTGTTCCATCGAACCGTTAGTTTAAAAATTCAAACCATTAAACGGCCAGTTAACAAAAAGGAAAAGTGCAATAAGGTGTATTCTTACAATACAACCTTATTTCACTACATCCCTCGTCCCTCTGGAAGTAGGGATGAAACCTAACAGGCCCTAACAACTACCTATACCAGGCATGAACAGAGTTTACTCGTCCAGTCTTGCTGGATAGCCTGCTGTGCGATTAACATGTCGATCTTAGAATGTGTCATTTAAATAAATCGACCACCATAATAACACAGGAAGCTTCCGCCCATTGAAAACCTGGCCAAAAAGCAGGGCGGCAAGTATGGAGAAAAAGAACCTGCCTACCTAACTCTAAAAAGAAAATAATGTCAATCCGCGCATTGAAGATGCCGGATTGCCTCACAAAGGTAATTGAGGAATCTCTCGAAACAAGGATGAAGCTTATTTGAAGACAATAGCGGACCTCTGTCCCTTTCATCCGTCAGTGCTTCGACCTCTATCGGATCACTCTCGGATTCAAGTATCTAGAAACAAAGTTAAAAGTTTTATTTTATTAGAACCCTATCTCAATAAAAACAACATAACATTATATAAAATAGAAGCGCCTGTGTCACACATCTCGGCCTGAGATATGGACACAGCGTCTTCGCAGAATGATGATGGACTGCATCTCTTCCTGATGTCACATCAGGTGAGTGCAGCATCAGCAAACTGCCAAGCACAATCCAAAATTGTGCAGCTTGCAAGTCATCGGTTTGAGTACATGAAAAAGAGAAGGCATTATATCCCTAACCAACACAAATCAGAAAAAGAGCAGGGGAATTTCTCAATTGGGAATAGCTAAAAATTTAAAAGTATAATTATTATATTCCCATGGAATATAAGCTAGGGGAAAGAGTAGATAAAGCTCTCAAGCCGCTTCCTTGCGCTGCGAATAAAAATAAATGAATTAAAATCAGGCGATACGGTTTACAATAACCAACGGCATAATATAGTCCACTCAGCGGACTCCATGCCTTCACAAAGACTTGACCGGATCGCCTGCTTACAGCTTTACTGCAAACAGCAGTCATCGGACATCAAGATTCTCATCTCAGCATAGTTGCACATGAAACATAAGAAACACACACAAAATAAAACAAGTTAAAGTTAGTCAGCAAACTCTTCAAGCAATAAGCATGAACAAGCATCCAAGCATGACCCTCCTAACATGACATGCATGACCCATCTGCCATGAAGGAACCCGCACACCATGAGGCATGTGAGATGAAACCAACCAAGCTTCTTCCAGCCTTATAGGCATAAAGGAATTCTCACAACCCCTGATATACTGGACTCCATGGAGACATGCCTGCATCATGTTCCATTCTCATCTGTCTTCCTATGATTGTTCATGCTTTTCCATAGTCTGCAACACTGAAAAAATAACAAAACCAAAACATTATCACACCTTAAATCTAAACTAGTACCCTAAATTATGCAAACCTATAACTAAACCCTAGAATAAAATTTCTTTAACCTATTCCTATGTACAACCTGGATTTTTGAAGGCATGCCAACTTTTTTAATTTTATAATTTTCCTTCGCAAGTCTGGCAACTATCTCATAAGGTCCTTTATATCTCCGGGCAAGCTTGAAACTCATCCCAGTTTTTCTTTTAGGTGCATATAACATCACCAAGGTCCCATTGCCATATGGTATGTCTTTGGCCTTCTCATCATAATAAGCTTTCTGCTTCCGCTGGGCTTCCAGTATATTTTCACCCACTTTATTCACCAATAAAGACATCCGAGTCATCTTACTCGCCAAAGTTTCTGAAACATCAATCTTATTAATTCGCAACTCTACGTCAGATCTATACAACGGTTCCCTTCCGTAGATTATCATGTGCGGTGATACGCCTGTGCTGGATTGCTTCGCACTATTGTACGCATAGCATACCAATGGTAGATACGTGCACCAATTACGTTGCCCATCCGCTACGTATTTCGACAGCATACTCAACAATGTTCCGTTAAACCGTTCCACCAATCCAATTGTTTGTGGGTGGCAAGTCGTCGCATGTGTCAATTTCACGTTATAACGTGCCGTTTCCTTGACAATATTGGAAGTAAAGACGGCTCCTTTATCAGTTATTAACTGCTGTATGCCTCCAAACCGACATAATAATTCTGAAATCAAAAAATTATTCACCACATCTGCCGTGACTCTGGGCACTGCTTTACATATGGCATATTTCGACAAATACTCTACTGCCACAATAATAAACTTGTTCCTTTTATCGGACATCTGCATCGGACCCAATATATCTATGCCGACTTTCTGATATAAATCCGAAACACAAATAGAAATTAACGGGGCAACGACTTTGTTTATATTTCTTTCTTGACAACGCTGACAGGACTTGACATACTCGCTGATCCTCTTCTCTGCCTTATCTATGTAATATCTGTCATTAAACTTCGCATAGGTTTTAAAGAGTCCGAAATGACCTCCTGTCACTGGATCGTCATGAATTTCATTCATACACTCTGCGAAGCATTGTCCTGGCAACACCAATAAGTCCTTTGTTTCTTGACCGACAATCTTTTTCTTATACAACAAATCCCCTTGTATGAAATAATTTTGGTAAACTTGTGTACCATTTTGTTGCATGCGGCTTAGGATATCGCTGCAAAATATATCAGAACGCTGCTCTGTTTTCACATCGATGCTATTCAGTGCATACAAAACAAATCCATCGTCTTGTTCAGGAATTTTCCCTATACATTCCGCACTTGGGTTTTCGATCAATGGATTTCTGCTCAAGAAATCTGCAACTATATTATCTCTGCCACAACAGTAGACAATATCAAAGTCCCATGACTGCACCGCCAAGGCCCATCTTGCAAGTCGTCCATTCATATCGCGCTTACTCTTCAACCAAACCAACGCTCTATGATCTGTAACAACTTGAAACTTAAGCCCCCATAAATAATGCTTGAAATATTGTATAGCCCATATCAAACCCAGGCATTCTTTTTCCGTCACCGAATATCTCTGTTCGGCAGCACTTAATTTCCTTGATGCATACGCGACAGGCTTCATTTCTTCCTTTCCCTGAAACAAGCAACTTCCCAAAGCCTTGTCCGAGCTATCGACATACAATCTTGTTGTTACTTCCTTATCATTAGAGAAATAAGTCAAAACCGGCGCTTCACATATTCTCTTTCTCAACTCTTCAAATGCCTTTTGCTCCTCTTCCGACCAAATAAATCTCTTATTTTTCTTCGTTAAGCTTGTTATAGGGAATGCTATCTCAGCGAAGTTATCTATAAACTTCCTATAATAGGAATATAATCCTAACACAGATCTGACCTCTTTGACATTCTTTGGGGTTTGTATCTTCCTCATGGCTTCCACCTTCTTCGCATCCGTTCCAATCCCTTTAGCGGAAACTTCATGTCCCAAAACGGTCACCTTCTGATACCCAAATTTACACTTGGATGGTTTTAGGGTTAAATTGGCTGATTTCAAACGTGACAAGACATCTTCTAAGGCCATCATAAATTCTTCGAATGTTTCTCCATAGACCAATATATTGTCTACATAGACTATAACCTTCTTGTATTTTATTCCGGCAAGTACCTTATCCATCACACGCTGAAACATAGCTTGACTCGTTTTTAACCCAAAGGGTAACACATTAAATTCATAAAGACCGGAGTGTGTCACGAAAGCCGTCTTTTCCTTGCCTTCGCCAAGTGCAAGTTGCCAATAACCCGAATTCATGTCGAGATCCGCGAAATATTTTGCTCCCTGCAAACACCCCAATAAATCATCCGTTCTTGGAATTGGATATGAATCCATCTTTATCTTTTTATTTAATGCTCTAAAATCAATGCAAAATCTTGGTGGACCTTCTGGTTTGTCAACCAATACGACAGGAGAAGCATATGGACTTCTTGATTCTTGAATGATGCCATTCTCCAACATCTCATGCACCTGCTCATCAATAATTTGTCTTTGCTTTTCCGACACACGATATGGTGCTTTATGGACTGGTTCATCATCAGTCGTTTTCACCGTAATTAAAGAATCCTTATAGCATCCCAATTCGCGCGTTGCGAATGAAAATGTTTGGCGGAACCCTTTTAGCAATTTCAACAATTCTGCCTTTTGTTTAACTGCCAACTCTTCGTTAATATTGAAATTATTCGGCTTACATTCGAATAAATCCAACAAATAGTTTTCATTGCGTTGTACCAAATCTGTAAAATAAACATAATCAGTCTTTTTCATATAAGAATTTGATGAAAACTCCTTAGTTGAGCTTTCAAGTGAAAAATTTATTTTTTCATCTTTATTGTTTGACATTGATTTAAAAGGTATCGCTACGTTTTTCTTTATTGTTAGCTCGCCTTTATTCAAATCAATAATTGCATTGTTATCTCTCACGAAATCTTGCCCTAAAATTATGAGAGCAGCAGGATCTGAAATAACTAAAACTTGCTGATTAAAATAAATTTGACCTATTATGAGGCCAACTTCAGCACTGCCTACCACATTAATGGCATGCCCACCAACGGCTCGCAATGGGACCTGGGTACTTTTCTTATATGCACCGAGATTCAAATGTGACCACTGCGTCACTGAGACACATGAGACTGCTGCTCCGGTATCTATAAGGGCCTCACAATCTACCTGGTTTATCTGCAAAGAAATGACTGGTACAAAAATATCCCTAGGTTTATTTATATCAGAACGACTATCAATAGCATCCTTCTGTAGGATAACCGGACTTAAACATCTCCACCTCGTCGCATCCCGGTTTACTAACGACGGGGACTGTAGTTTGGGTGCTGTCTCGAGGTAGAAGGCGTTGCATCTTGCTGTCTTCGCGAATTTTGCTGCTGGGACCAAGGACGCGGGCGTAAATTATGAGATGGTGGTGACTGTGGCTCAAAATGAACTCTACGCGGTGTCGTGATCGGTCTCGGCGTCCTGTGCGGTGTTACATATTCCGACCGCGGTGTATGCATCGATGGATCTCCATGAGCACTGACATCTTCGAAATTGACATCCTGACTGAAAATTGGCAACTCCACCTTTTGTGTATATGAGCTTTCTGGATTATACACATCTTCTATTTGTAGCAACGTTTTTCTTAGTTCATCCTTCGACGCAAACAACTTTGATGCAAGCAACCATTGATACCGATCGCTCACGGAATTTATGTAGTGTTTGACAAATTTGGAGTCGTCCTTGATTTCCGCCTTCGCTGCTAAGCTTTCCAAGGCGTAAAAATACTCAACGAGCGTTTCTTGTTGCTGTTGTTTTCTGTAGTAGAACTTTTGCGCGTAATCTGTTTGTGAAGTGAATTGCGCCTTTATTCCGGATACCAGTACTTCATATGACGTAAATGTAGTATAATTTGTTTTATACCAGTGTAATGCTGGTCCTTCTAAATATGCGGCAATTGCGTATTTCTTTTGCTCGTCCGTCCATGATTTTATAATGCCAATGGCGTCAAATTGCATTACAAAATCTTCTACGTCCGACAAGCCATTGAATTTTTTCGCCGCCATTCTACACGTCGAAAACATTCTATGGGGAAGACACAAAAATAGTAATATCTAGTTCTACCTTACCACTTGTATATTTTATATTTTCCCTTCCTCTGGGAATTGCCACCACGCGGGCTTATTTAATTACTCTCAGGGTCGAGCACTGCTTTTATTTAGCGAGCGGGTATCTACCCTTAAACACCACCATATGAAGAAAGGGGTGTAGCTAGTTAATAAAAGAAATTAAGATTAACTTTCAGAATTATATTAGTTTAAAACACAATAGCTACTACAGTATCGTGCCTCGCACCGTGGTCGAGAGGCGTCTGCTGAAATTATATAAAACAAAGCCGGTGTTCCATCGAACCGTTAGTTTAAAAATTCAAACCATTAAACGGCCAGTTAACAAAAAGGAAAAGTGCAATAAGGTGTATTCTTACAATACAACCTTATTTCACTACAGTACGGTCGGCCAAGAAAGTGGTTTACCAGTTTTGACACTTGTCACTTGCATAATATTATTGTAAGGGATAATCGAACTTATTGTATCATGACGTTCAAATTAACTTTAACCGTAGGGTTGTAGACAAGCTTTTTGCCTGACTGTACCTTATGTGCTTACACCACAGATGAGATCCTAACACTGCCGTTGCGGTTTTATTTCGACAGTTAATGTAAATATTTCGAAAACTAATTTAAAAGGTGTGTTTTTTAAGAGAACCACACCCCTGGCAATTTCACGGTTAGGTTAGGTTAGGTTTATATCGCCGCTTGCGTTTACACTCTTTACTCTATCGGTACACTTTCTTTACCAGGTACAGTCAGCATCAAAATAATTTAAGCAGAATAGCATGCTTAAAATGATCTAGACACGACGTATTCTCTTGACAATAGAGTCGTGTGCCCTTTTGACCTCTTTGATTGCGTAGCTACTGTTGCTGCTGACTGTACCTATATTACTGATTTACGCAGTATGAGCGTGAGCAAGGCAGTAATGGCTTAGCAGAAAATACCACGCCGACAGCTAAAACCAGCTTTAATAAAAAAGGTTTTTTTTTTAATTAGGATGTATCTGTCTTCCATCTTCTATTAATGCATGGCACCCACGTAATATTTGATCACAATAGTGTTCTATTAAGATTAAATTGTAGGTACCCGTATTTAAGACATCATGTATAATCGTCACTATTAAATCTGGCAACATTCGGATTTCAGAAGAAGCGTCATATTATTTATCAAGATATAAAGACATCTTAATTAAGGCAAAATCATACGATTGTGGTTTGCATTAATATCAGTGCGTCAATCAATTAGATGACATGTCTATACTTAGTCAATATACGCACGTGAAGTTTATTATAAAAATAAAACCAGTAGTATCAATATACAGGTTGTCTTGTAAATATTAAATCTGGGACAACCTGTATAACCAAATACTTCGCTAACTTCGACCTACTAAAATTTACTTTCAATATATAGAGCGCGAAGATGATTTTATATCACTGATTATTAGTGAAACTCATTAACTAAAAGTAGCCACGACCGAATGAGTTACGAGTACCACCTTCGCTTATACCGGTCACCGTTAATGTACCTTTTAATTAAATCATGCAGGTACATTACAAAATTTCCACATCAACCTGACTTATACGTAGCGGATAAACTTAAAAAGTTAATCTCTCGTACGAGAAGAGATGTGATCGCATCATTAGTGTAGTCGAATGTTTAATTACAATGTAATTAAAGACTATATTCGCGCGGTTTGATCAACGACATCCTCCTGTATATGGTGTGACGAGTTGCAATTAGAGACTAAAAAGTGGTCGTAGGAATCGATGGCACTAAAGTTTTTAGTGTTAGATTCTTGGCGCTCGGATCGCATTCTGCGAAGCGGGTTGCGCTTGCGCAGGTAGGCATGTCCGACTGTCCGTCACTGGTCATCCTTTAAGGTGCTAACTCTGATGCACATAGCTCACTTAAGACTCGACAGCATGCCTACAAAAGTAAAATAGTTTTAAATTTGAATTGCGGCTTTAATAACGATGAAAATATTTGACTTTTACACAGAAGTTGGTTATGGTTTTTTTTTTGGCTTTTATTTTGACATAACGTATACAGGCTGATTAAAAATGAAATGAAACTTCGGAGAGCGAGTTTAACGCGAGCGTTAAAACAAAGGTAACGACTATGGAGTCTTAAGGCCTTAAGAGTCGTCAGTATGCTATAAGGGGTCTATATTGTGTGGAGTCAGGAAAAGTGGCACTGAATGTGGTAATGTTTTATCTTAGTGACAAATAGGCTCTCGGCGGCATGTTGGCGGAAGCCGAGCATTATGCTATTATACCTGCAATCAACACTAATATAAAGGCTGATAATTATCTGTTGATATACCGCTGTTAAAAGCGGAAAAGCGGAAAATAAAGTGAGATTTTTTACGGGTATCATTATTAATTCAATCACTAGAGTACCTAATATTAAAGTTGTTAAAAAATATCGTTTTTAAATTTTGATAAGAGAACGTTAACCTTTGAAGGTACTTGTATTAGTTGGCTTACTAAATGGCAGAGCTTATAATTTAGACAGAGACTGCATGGCTATGTAGTTTGAAACAAAGTACATAATGAATGTCAAGTTGCCGTACATAACAAAATTAATTGCAACTGCGCAACATAAATGTGGCTTTACGGCAATAAAAAATAATCCTCATACTTAACACGCAGGAATTTTGCAGTAGGTATGTGTTTGGCCATGCCTACCATATAAATAAAATCCTCCTATATATACCGAGTGATAAAAAAATCTTATTGATCATACAGATAAGTAACAAAAAAAGATTAAGCTAAAAGTGTGAATTCTATCAAAATCAAAAAAAAAAAGTTAATACTGAAAAAAGTAGAAATTTTATCCAAGACACTTATAAGTTGGCATTATTAAAATATTTTTCAAATGCAAATGTGACACTATCCATTCAAGTCTGATCTTTTCGATATTCACACAAAATTAAACCGGAGTTTTTTCTTGTACTTTTTTACACCCTGTACATGCCGGAACTATGCGAATAATGTGGCAGATGTCCCAACGCGCGCGCAGCAATGCAGAGACAAGGATCGACGTAATAGCCGCTAATTGGGTAAATTGATATGCGTTGAGTAAATGGATCCGAACGTTGCTCACTACGCACGAATATTTACGACTCCAGTTAACAGATACATTGATTGACAGGATGATGACTATCGTCAAACTGAGAAATCTAACGTTGGTTGGTTAAAGGTTGTTTATTTAAGGAATTTGTACGTTGACAAGATGTAATGCTCTCCCGGTTAGCCTTTGCCTTATGCAAACTATTGAAAAGTGAAATCTGTAGGATTTATTTGCTATTGTTTTCTTTCAATTTGGGTTTTAATTGGGTTAGAAAATCATTTTAAGCACTAATTATCTATAGATTATAGAAACACAGCAGGTTTATTTTACAAGTGTTTTCCAAGGTGTTATTCTGTCACTTAGAACAATAGAGGAAGAAAAAATAGCGTTCTCCGATGATCTTACGCATAAGGCAACATGCGAGCAGAACACCGGCCGTATACGGCCCCGCATTAATATTTAAAACCCGACTCATTGCTTTACACACAACTCGTACATGATAGCTGCGATGTGTCAAATTGAAATATACGACTTGGCTCCAGAAGTGACATTTACAATGAACGCTTTAATTGCGAATAAACTCATTGTGACCACAATGACTCAGGTGGATGTAGATGTTTCTGTAAAAGGCGGCGATAAATTAATGTTGAAATCGCGATTAGTAGGTGAAACATGAGACCAGGCTAGTTGAATCATACCGCTACTGGCAGAACAAAGCTAACCATTCTTAATTGGAACTCAAACATATAATTGCTCCGTTTAATACGTACACCTAACTTTAACAAGGTGACTCAGAACAGCCTGTAGATATCTCGAGATGATTTGCAAAGTCATTACATCATTAAATTTCTACATAGCACCTAATTAAATTCGAAACAATCACAGCGGTGTCAAATGAAAGCGAATGCGATGGCAATCGAATACGTTCTTATTGAATTATTCGATACGCTTTTGCCGAACGCTCTAAGTCACCTCCTAATAAGCGACGACGATTCAATTCACCGGCGAACTATCAAAGAAAACGCAAACGAAATAATAAATTCAACATTATCAAGCTAAGTGGTCTATTCAATCGGGGCATTGCGAAAATGTAGCCTGTTGCGATACAAATTGTGCCGGCGAAACGTAAGAAAGGGGGAAATCCTTAAGCGTGTGCTTCTAATTTAACGGGCCAGCTTCCAGTAACCAGTTCTGTTACAAAAGCAGGCCTTTATCTTCTTAAAAGGTACAGTTTTGTTTGCGGCGTGCATTTTGATATCTTCGCTGTTTACGTTACGAGGATGGAGTGGTTTAGAGTTTTTGTTATACAGGGTGATTGGTAAATCTTTGTAATAATTTAACAGGGCATGGTTAAAGGGTTCTTTGCTGTTAAAAAAAAATAACGACCTATTGGACATTAACTTTTAAGTTCAGATATATAATTGTGATTTTCTTCAAACACATTTCAAATTGTACAATCAAAGTCATAAAAATGTAAAATTTCCCTAGACGTCAAAAATATCCACACGCCCCTATGCTACTGATACTAAGATCTATGCATTTATTTGGCGTGAGATGGCCTTATAGATATATTACTGCTTTTAACGGTACATAATATGTATATTGGGATGGACTAAGTTTTTTTTCAGCAGAAAACGCCCTAAGCTTTCTTTTATTATACATCTGTTAAAGGAGTACTTATATCGTCTTACCAATCACCTCATTTCGTGGGTGACTACAGTCGTTATGAATTCTTATGTTTATAATTACAACTATGAAACGTCATAAATATGCACGTGCTAAGATATGGATGCGTTAGCAAGCCTACACGTAACGAAATTTTCGTCATTCAAATTTTATCGAATGACTCATGACGGACGACAATCTTAAATTCAAATTTAGAACGGAATATTCAAATCAGTACATAGGTAATTGCGGCGGGTTGATTAGCGTTAGCGCACGCGTGTGGGTCGCGGCTTTCACCAGCCAGTTACATATTACTCAATTAAACAGCTATGTCAATATAGACGCGCATCACGCGCAGTTTGACGGTGACGTTTGAAACTGTCATTGACAGCGCCATCTGTTGTTCAATTACAAGTATTAAAAACTAGGCTTATAAAGTGGTTAAGGCGCTTTGTGTCATTTCATCTTATAATAGTGCCTCGCCGTGTATTTATATATTTCTCGAGGAAAAAAACGCAAGAAAGAAAACTATAACTATTTTTTGTTTTTTATGGCATCGAGTAGACAAACGAGCACACAGGCCACCTGATGGTAAGTGGAAACTGTGACCCATAGACATAACTAATTGGTTTAGGCGTAAAAGCAAGACAAACTGACTGAGAATGTTATTTTCACATTTATAATATTAGTATAAAAGGTTTAAGGGCATACATTAATTTTTAAATAAGTAATTAATAATAATAGTGATTAATAATAAACATAATCTAAAAAAAATACTACAGAACCTCACATCATAGGAACGACTATATTCAGGTAGGAAATCTGAAGTAAGCAAATATTTTACAACTAATATATTTTTTTAATTTAGAATAGGTAGTGTTAAGTGTGAATTAAGTTAATTTGTACATCAGTATATAGGTAATTATAACATCTCGTAAAGAGCAGTTGATCGTAGAAAACCCATCGCATCGTCGGATGTGGTTCTATTATAGATGTCTTAAGACCAGCTGCCGGATGGTATAGACGTTTCCTGCCATTTGCACATCTACCTATGCGTCTTTGGTATTGACACACCCTGTATAGCGGAGATGGACAGTCGAACAACTTAATTTAAGTCCTGTCTGAGAATTGCATGTTCTGTCATGTAAATAACGTTACGATATCTGAGTAGGTTAAATTGGTTATAGCTAAAAATGATACTAGAAATGTATAAATGAATACAATTTTAATGAGGTCTAGAGACAACAAATAACAAAATAAATTTAAAAGATTACAAAGAATGTAATGCTATCTATAGGGATGTTTACGTACCTACATTATTTTAGAATAAAATTATTCCTTTGTGGGTTACTGAGCGTGCTGTTTGATTTATAGGTTATGGGCCCAGAAAGTTTCCATTGCGTTCACTGTGTTGAGTACTGGGGGGTTATTATGACATGGCTATGCAGATCATTTTAAGGTGAACGTAAAGGACGGAGCTATAGCAGTTACATAACTCTGTCCTTTTCTCTCATCGTAAAATGAATTGCACAGATACGTCATAATAACCCCACTGTTAACAAATGTCAATTATCAACATCGGAACTCAGTCGTCCACATAAGGTAAATGCACCCATCACGGACAGTGCTCCAGTGATGAACAATAACAATTTTAACGGACAAAAAGGCACCTTCAAAATATTTATTTCTATTAGAGGTAGGCCCGAAGTATTATAATCTTATCTAATTGCAAAGCATTAGCGTTCTATAATATGTAATTACTTTTATTGGGATTGCGCATTTACCTTACTTGACGTTTTCACTTCCAATTGTTTACTCATATTTGTTTATCATTCATATGACATACAAACGCAAGGACAATAGATAATTCTTACTAAGTAATATTAAATATGCAAAAATGATCAACACCTCAATCAATCATTGTTAAATTCTATAGATCAATAAGTTTAAGCCCGAAGTTGGGCAAAGAGTGTTTTAACCCGAAAGTTTCCGAGGGTGAGCGATGTGCCACCTATATGTAGATGAACTCGCGGGAAAAAGTGATTTGGTAATACATTAGCTACTCGTATGGTTTTGGCTGTCTGATAAAATAAACCGTAACTTCACTATCACTACATAGTATAAAACAAAGTCGCTTCCCGATGTCTGTCCCTATGTATGCTTAGATCTTTAAAACTACGCAACGGATTTTAATGCGGTTTTTTTTAAAAGATAGAGGGATTCGTGAGGAAGGTTTATATGTATAATATTTTTTTATTTTATGTACTGGTGTTACAGAAAACTCTTATAAACCGAAGCTAAGCGAGGGCGGGTCGCTAGTTAGTGATAAATACCTAAAAACTCCAACTACATATACTTAGCCTGGTTGGCCTAGTTAGTAGTGACCCGGCTACGAAGCTAGCGGTCTTGGGTTCGATTCCCGATAAGGGCAAATATTTATGTGATAAGCGCGAGTATTTTATTCCTGAGTCATGGATGGTTTCTATGTATTTGTCTATTTAACTATTTATATCGTTGTCTACAAGCCTTGAGCTTAGTATCTAATTATATGGGACTAAAGTCAATTGGTGTGAAATTGTCCTTCGATACTTAATTATGTACTTTATTACTCCAAAAGAAAGCTCATAAATATCATAAATATGTCGCTCATTGAATACAAAACGGACGCATTCCAAAATAATTTGCTCTTACATTAAAAATCGTATTCCAACAGCTTCTAATTTTAAAATGCAACATTGACTCATTTTGGATTGTGTCCGTTTTGTATTCAATGAGCGATGTATACACTTTAGTACCTTGTCACTGTAATCGTTGTGACAATTCATATATTATGGCAGTTTAAACATGATATTAAATAGATAAGGTACTAAAGTGTACATATATTAATAAACTCGACTGTACATACAGTTGTTGTCGATCATAGATACTCCCATATTATCCATTCATAATCGATACTTAATATTATAAATGTCACGCTTTCACAGATAAACCGTTGAAACGATTTTTTTAGTTGCTATGGTGTTAGCTTGATTTCCGGAGGACACAGGATACTGCTTTCCAGGATATTTGGTCAGTTCCCGAGAATATAGCGGTAAACAACTTCTACCCGATCAGAGAATGTATGTATGTGTACCACATAACGAGGTTATCCCGTCGGACTCGAGCTCGGGTTAACCTTATGCAAACGCTTCTCTAAACAAAGCAACATCGCCGACTATCTCCGGCATCGCCCACGTCGATTCGACGACGGAGATAGTCGCAGTAAAGCAAGCTAATCTGCGATTTGATGCACTTTAGATGCAGTTGCAATATTACCGTTTTGTTCTCTAATTGTAGGCGAATAAACTGCTTCTTGTCGATCTTGATGGTCGTTGACGCGAGTTATTGCTAGTGACATTGTATATAGAGTTTACATGTTGCTGGTTATGTTTTTTTTAAAGACTGGAGACAGTTATAAATTACTAAAATCTACTCTCAAATTATAATTTATCGCCGCATCCAGTTAAAATTGGAAATATACTTTAAAGGGTAACGTCGAGTATAAGTATAATTTGTACACTTTGCCATAATATCACATTGCAATACGGTCCAAAACTGTATAGCTAGGTACTTACATATCTTTTTGTTCTTGACTAAACACGAACCTTTAATTAATACTGCAAAGTCCGACATTGAAAGAACAAGCGCGTCACAGTTCAAATTTCTCATCCGGGCATTTTATACTCTCAAGAAACAGAATTGCTAATACATAAGGCAAGACACAGGTGAGTGCACGACAACTCGCATGGATCCTAGAATACAGTAATTAATTTCTGCTGATAGTTACTAATCATTGACGATTTTTGGGTATGCTCTGTGATTTTCTTCCGCCTCACTTCCATCTTGTCAATTTTCAATAAATACCTACCTACTACTAGTTCTACAAGTTCTGGTGATATCTAAAACAATGGTGCATGGTGCGCAGTGCCAGCACCCGCGCCCGCGCCGCCCAGCTGCGGCCGCGCGGTATCGCGCCGAACGGCGATATTTCACCGGTGGCTATCACCTGTCAAATCGAACAAGTGTTCCGCCCGGCCCAGACCTATTTAAATATCAACCGTTTTAGACGCAAATACAACTTGTTTCGTGTCTTACTTGGGTGCAGAGGACAAAGAATCTAGTGTTTAAAGGTAAGATTCGATTGTAGAAGAATGTCTCGTCAGGGACTTCGCTATTCTTATTATTTCTAAAAGTCTTAATACAATCGAAGTCAAAAATGTGTTTACACTGTAGTACGTTGTCTATTTAACGTCATGTTTATACTGTCATAAAAAATTGCCACAGCGAGTAAAGTGACAAGGTACTAAAGTGTAAACATATTTATGACTTCGACTGTACAAAAATATACGCTAACGCTAGGTGTGTAAAGAAAACTAGCAGTCATGCTATAATGATGATAATATTAATAATAATACGATAGGAGTGTGTTTTCAAATTTCCAGTCACACTTTTAATTGGATATCTATGTTACCTGTAAAAATGGAATGATTTCCATAAAACACAAAAACAAAATTGTTCTCCTTAAAATGTGTCCTTTTACAACGGAAAAGAATATTCAAAACAGGCGTATATCAAAATATCTTTCAATATGCGTGGGAATGGGTGGGTGCGATCCAGAAGACGGCCACACACGCCTACGTAACGCGTCACCTAATTATGATTTCATCCTCAACAAACAGGCTACTGTAACTGTAACATTCCAGGCTGAATGGTAATCCGTTGCCTCTTTTCTCCGGAAAGACCGTATTTCATAACGAGAAGACTGTTTAACATATATTTACATACAGTTTGACGCATAAGTCGTCCGACGTATCGACGCGTGTCATCCGCCGGCTTTCAAAACGTTGAGGACGCGACTTAACCACGGGAAATATTTATAATGCTTTGTATGCAAAGTATCTATTGCTTACAAACTTTGAACAAACTGACGCTTTAATCGTTGTAGAGTTTGTTCCAATTGTGGACCTTCGGTGCGAGTGGCGGCGACGTTATTTTGGCGAATGTCGCACACGACCAAGAGTGAATTTCCAACGTAGATCTACTCTCGTGGGTGAGCTGAGGATCTGACTTAATACAATTTGCATGCTCTTGTATTGTATGATTGATGATATTATATCGGCCGTGATGCCGGATTGGGGATGTAGTGCGGTGTGAAAGGTGACGGTATGCAGATTAGGAACACGCGTTGATTTGACACGCGCCGCGGGTCGCGCCGGTATGTCAAGGCTCGCCCTGACGCGTCAGTACGCTTTGTTCACTCTTTTATTATGACGTTAACTCGTGTCAACTAAATTAGTTTCGTTCGGAATGCGCCTCGACTCACGCCGCGCATATGTCATAAATAAATACGAATCTTTGTCTCTCGTATATGGCGTTTATGACTTATTTACAAGAGTGTGAACAGATTAAATCATGTAGCGGAATATGGGGAGGAAAATAGTGTGGAAGCGTAATCGATTCAGCTGGCTCAGCATAATTAATAAAATGTGAGAAATAACTGACATATCGCAACTAGTATGGAGCTCCGCATATATTTTCGCTTGCTTTTATGGTATTGTACTACATCATAAGAGAATATTAGACACTTCGTATTAATATCAAGTTAGTCCGGTGTCATAGAGGTAATATTAACTTATTATTTCCACGTACTTGACAGAAATATCTTCACGCATAGCATTAGAGGGTATTCATTGAGAATGCAGTGCAATTTCAGTTTGATTTAACGAGCTATAAAACTAACGTACATGATATAATAGTAAGTTGAGTCATGTACTTCATACCAAGAGATTGTTAATCCACTGACTGTCATTCTTAATTTGGTTGAATCATATCATTGTGACGTTAAAATAAACGCTGAGCTTAAAGACTTCACTAAAATGTTTTTTCTGAAACGTACAATGAAATGTTGAAGTTATGTTAGTTATTTTTGGGTTTAAATTTGACTCGGGTTTAAACTCGAGAGAACTGTAAAGGAATTTCATACAAAATTGAAGGCCTAGGCCGGGAAGTTACTTTTTTAATTTTAATGTAAATATGGCGGCTGTGTTTATAAAAAGGCTGAATAGCTAAATTATATTTTTTTTTTTCGGAAAAAGTTATAACGTCAAATACTAGGAGTGCATAAACGTTTGGGAGACATCCGCGCTGTGTCGTGTGCGCCTGCGATCTAATTGTAAGTTGCTATGCCTGATATGCCTCCTCATTACCGATGTGCTCCTGTTACTTTATTTTAACATGCAATTACTGTTCTTCCCTATCAATAAACTTTATTAAAGTGATTATTTACTTATAGTACTTTTTTATTTCACTGCATATGTTTGAGAAAAGCACTATACGTACCTCGCCGTGAAAAAGGATTGCCAGCCTCGTAACTATCCTATCTAATACGCTCGGCCGGCAACCCCCTACTTCCCGGCCTCTGTAGTAATGTACTATTATTTACATTACTAAAATCATGAAAAGCATGATGAAATTGCAACATCTGGTTCAGAAATTCTTAGTAAAGTGACCCGTTATTTTGCTCGCCACTGTACCTATCGTTTGCGTATGCGTGCGGCTGCCCTTAGCACCACAGACGACATTGTCCACATCCCATTGAAACACCACAAGCTAATGTAAGGAGGCCCATACACTACGCGCATGTCAGTCGGGACCACATGTAACATCTCAATGAAGGCTGGTAGGTAAGAGTCTTATTCTCCTTTGAGAATGCCTTGCGCCCGCAAAAAAGTAACAGAAGAGACACTTATATTCAAAATGCGGAAGTAGATCGCACGCTTAAAATTAATGTTGGACATCTTTGGTTTGGTCCAATCATTTGAAGCAACCGAAATGTGTCTGAGGATTCCTTATTTTGTGAATGATTTACGTATATTTTATTCACGAGTAGATGAGTGTATAATAATTGGAGTGTTTACGTCACCTATGCCAAGAACCTATCAAACTATAGCTATTCAAGAATTCCATAGCTATTGTGATAATTACATTTTTCATGGAATGTTTTGTGCCTGTCACAAGCGTTAATTTGGGACCCATATCAAGAAAAATATGCTAACTTTTAGCAAACTCAACGTTATTGTTGTAGAATGTCAGATTGATTTTGAACCTAAGTTGGGTGCCAATCTCCTGACTGTATTTAGTTCCTTAAATACTTGGCTTGTTTAAATATATTTTGCAGCACAGTTTTTTCCAAAGAGAAGTTGTTTTAAGCTATGCCATGTCACACCGGGCGTATTTTGCGTGTGCAGCCGTCTTGCGAGAATTCCTAACTCTACTTTAGTATCTTCATGCAATTAAATATCATGTATAAGCTTGATCATTAATCGCTTCATTGAAGGCAGTTTTTTTATGTCTATTTTTGGTTAATTCGGAAATGCAACCAGTTTTTTTTTGGACTTAATTAGGACTATATTCAAACGCTCTAGTTGAAGATTTTTTAATTAGTACCTTTGTCGGAAATAGCTGAAATGTCGGGGATTACTGTATACTAATTGGTCACCTTAAAGTCGTGAATGTGGAACGTGCTCACGTTTTGTAATGGTGCTAGTAAACAAACATGACTAATCCATTGCCTTCTTTATTTTTTTGCTATTTTTGCCCAACTGGAATAAAATTCAGCTTCGTATATATTTCACTGTGTATACAAAGTATTCGTTTTCTTTGATATTCATTGATCGTTGAAGGTTACCGTCAAAGAAATGTGCAAAGTGGAGAAAACTTTTGTTTTGTTTGCACGACAGCGCATTAGAAAGAGCAGAGTTTTAAAAGAATATTTGTGCCTGCCTGCGTCCCTTGAGGGCGAGAAGGAGGAATTAGGCCCCCCACCCCCCCTGTACCCACCATTGAGGCCACCTGATGGTAAGTGGGCTTTGAGTTAAAGAATGACTTAGTCCGCATAGTCCTCAATTATAGCTATTTCGTCGATCACAATAAAAAAATATATAAAAACTGTTGAAGCTATCTTCATATCAAAATGGGTAGCTGTGTCTGTCTGTTTTTTGTTGCAGTTTGTTTTGTCAAATAAAACTTGAGTTTGAGTTTATTTAGAGGGATTTGGTCCTTAAAGCTTGATTTGGAGTAACAATTGAATGGAAACCAGGTAGTTTGGCACAATGTAACCCTGCGTGGGCGAGTCGGGAGCACCCGAGTACCGTGCTGCCCTCATGACCCAATGAACAGTATCTCAGATTCTATGGCCAAAGTAGATTCAATCCTCTCCTCTTAGTAATGAGGTTGTGATTGCTACAGGAGTTTTATTTGAGATAGTGCCATTTGCCTTAGCAGGGCATCGCGGGGCTTCCTGTTCGCGACAGGCGACCGGGCGCCGTCTCGTAATTGGTTATTTGAGAGGTTATCTATTGCATTGTTTATGCGGACTGTTAGTTTGACGACGGTAAAATAAATGTTTTTACGGTTTATCATATAAGATCAGTAACCCTAGAGATGTTTTGCGAGATCGTTATCGTTAACGAAAATGTATGGGATTGACGTAAGCTGCCGGATGGACATGTCAAGCGCTTATGGAATTTTTGGTTTGACAGTTTTTGAAAATCGTTTAAGATAGCGCGTCTAGGACGTCAGTAGCGTTTACTGCAGCCGTTGAGCCTACTCACATTAAAAATGAGTCAAGATAAACATATCCCAAGAATATTGTCGTTCAGTCTAGGTGTGTCACCTCGTAACTAAATTTTTTGTAATGTAGGAGACATTTACTAGTTAACACCAGTAATATTATTTGAAACATTCTCCAAAAAAAAAAAAACATTAAAGAGGTTTTACATCTAGACTGACGTTGTATTATCTTAATATAACGTAGCGTATACATAAATAATGTATAAAGATATCATAAAATCCTATTGGTATAGTACCTATCCGCAGTGAGCTAAGGACAAGTCAAACTGTAGAAATTTACTTCAACTTGTCCTTAGCTCGCTGCGGGTATTATATCTGGTAGACCCAGACGTATGATCTGACAAATTAATGTCCGCAATAACTATAGTAATTTTTGTTACATTTCTTTTGCTATTAAATTTGGTAGTCGTATAGTCACAACGCCTACTGTTATTAAGTTTGAAATTTCAACTCATTCATTAGTACAGTCAAGGGCAAAAATATGTATACACTTTAGTACCTTGTCTAATGGTCGTCATATTTGAACTGCCATAATATGAACTGTCACAGTGTTTAAAGTGACAAGGTACTAAAGTGTATACATATTATTGCCCTTGACTGTACATATTAATAATTTTTTTAGTTAAAGCCGAACCTTGGTGAGACAAGCGTTGATTCTCTACTCACTGCTTTTATTGTGTTACTTAATACTACTAACACTTCGAAACGGAATTCAGACATTCGTTTCGAAAACGTTTCGGAGCTAAAAGCCTACATTTCTTTAATATATAACCCTTCATTCTCCAGCGTAACAATGGTTAGTAATTATTCCGTTCAAATCTGACATAAACTGACGTGCAGTTGAACTATATCAGGCCTGCGCGTGGGCACGGCGTCCCGCGGCGCGCGCGCAGGGCCCGCGTATAAACTACTGCGGCCCTCTCGGCTCCCGGCTTTGATAACTCACAGCCTAGTGGTGTTGACTTTAATACATTGTACACTCTGACAGTCTCATTAATTTTCAACATTAAAAATAGTTACCGTATGACGGAAATGTATCATTTGCGTGGAGCAGTTAGTTAAGAATCGTGTTGAGTTTCGCCTAATGTGTCATATCATGATATTATAAATTATGTATGCTTTTACATGATTAATGCATTTGTTATAGCATTGACGTGACGATTAATTGGAATTATTTTCGTCAAATTCAACAATGAGGTTAGACAAGTTGTTTAACGCTAACGTGAACGATTATCGAAATCTGACAAAATGGATTTGACGTAGGCGCTTGACGCGACCGTCTGCCTAGGTCAATCCTATACATTTTGATAACGATAGCGAACTTCCAATGGATCTTCTCGTAGGACTTTAGGTTATTACAACGGCTTTGTACATCTATCAATATAATATTAACGGTCTCCGAAGCGTATAATCTCTAATCGTAGACATATATGATGGTATACGCGATGATTTTATACAATAAAGAAGATGTTTGATAGAGATAATGTTAGAGTTAGTACGTATTGCATCTGGGTTTTGCCGGTGGCGATGCGGCGTATGGCTATCAGATGGCTCGGTCCATATCGGATGCTACCTGAATAACAGATCTCCCGCTATGTTCAGAGACGCTCTCGAAACAATAATCTCTCGGGTATGGTATGGGATAAGCTTTACCGTCCGACCGTGCGGCTGCGGACTCTGGTCCAATTTAGTGTTCCTTTGGTGGTCATTGTCTTTCCTCTGACACCGGCGCGGAAGACCAAATATGGCGCCTGAATGACCTGCGAGATATTATTGACACGTTTCCTTTATTTATATGATGCAATGATGGGAAAATTCAGCTGTTATTTGTTCATAATACGTTTAGAAATGTATATTTAATTTGTGAAAGTTTATATTTAAAAGTAGTGTACAATCAAATATATACACATTTCTACGACGTCCAAAATATCTACAGCCCTATACGACTAACACCTTAAGATCTATGTATACATATATTTGACGCGATGTCTTGGTAGATATTAACTTGGTAGACCTATTTCAGTTATAGTATTCTTTGTCTCTTTCTGTCAAATTCAAATACCAATAGGATAAAGCATACTTTAATCACATTTTAGCTATTGCGCGTTTTTAAATAAGTGGGTTATACTTAGACTGTACGCTCAGTGAATTTAATGACACTAACTTATACCTTTAATGTTCATTATGTCACGTTTATAATTTATGTTAAAGTAGTTCATGTTAAAGCCAAATTAAAATTACTACTTAACTACACTTAGCGGCAAAGAAAGAGTACTGAATTTCCACAGAAAGTAGCTCGATTTCTTTGCTCCCAAGTATATTAGCTTAACCATTAACCATTCACTTAGTAGGTACGTAATCCGAGCATCGTCTGGAGTCACAGTCTAGTATATAAAGCAGAAATAAAGCAAGTAGTATTATAATATTGTTCGCTATCGCGAGTGCAGTGGTCGGTAGCCTATCTGGTCCATTATCTCGAATGCCGCGGGACGCATCTACCGGGAACGCTAGATTTGTTGTTTACCAATATCAGTAGTGGTCCCGTTACTGGTAACTGGATGTCATTAAATATTATTATGGGCTTTTGAACTGTTTTGATATGAGATATAATTCTACTGTACAGTTTGGTGAATTTGATTGATTTTAACAACTGATCAAGTGCTTACATCCGGTATGTTTAGCGTTGGCCACGGAGATCAGTATTGCTGTTTCAATTTTAAAATATGAAACTGGGTGACGATCTAAATTGACTGTAATAAGGTGGATCAACTTTTTGTTGTTATTCTGTCCCGTGTCCCGGACCACAGCGAAAGAGTTTCTTAGAAAAAATGTTATAGAGGTAATATATACTTCTAGCACACAAAAGAAAGGCCATTAAAGAATGGGTTTGTAATTGCCAATAAAACTGATTTTCAGTGGACTTTATCCATTGAAATCATAGTTTTAATGTGTGGCCCAGGAGACGTGACCATGGCAACGAGGTACAATGAAAAGTTGATTGAGCCAATAGTATAGGCGGTGGCTGTCTTTGTATGGCTGACTTGCCTTCAAGTCAAAAGTCATGTGAAAATACCGAGTAAAAAAAAATTAGAACCACATAATCATCTTCAGGGCTCAAATTATAATTAATGCGGTCTCAAGAACTAGATCGAATCTAGCGCTCTGAAACTTTGTTAGTGTTAAGACGACTTACATGTCGAGATAGTTATGTATGTACGCTACTTTTATCCCGGTAAATACTGGTAATAAAATTTGTTACATTGAATATTTGGAAGTGTTTCCGGAAAAAAACCATGAGGGCTATAAACTAATTAAAAAAACACGTGGACAATTTGACACAAATTCACTTAACTAGTCCCAACCCAAACTAAGCTCAAGGCTTATTCTATTTACACTTATTCTATGACTATAAACATATTTATGTAAAAAAATACATACTTAAATAAGTACATAGAAAACTAGTACCGTAAAACGGGGCTATCTGGGAATCACGGGGCTATTTGGAACTAAGTAATCATAAGCTTTTAGTTGTATATTTTTTGTCATTGCTATGATAGAACTGTAAAATTTGTTGTCAGGCTAAGTTTTTAGTTCTATTATTGCCATGACAAAAAATATATCAACTAAAAGCTTATACTTACTTAGTTCCAAATAGCCTCGTGATTCCCAAATAGCCCCGTTTTACGGTAGCAACAAAAACTCGTGGTCATCACACAAATTGCCATACCGGGAATCGAAACCGGGACCACTAGCTTTGTAGACAGCGGTGACTAAAACACATTGTCTAAATAGTAGGATCATGTACATCATCAGCTCACATGAAATGTTTCCATCCATTTACAGGTGCAACGAACCCGCTTGTGACCATACCTGGGGTCACGCCCAAGGGCATCCTTAGCTCCATTTTCATGTAAGAGATACAGTCCAGGCACTGTTTATCCGCGGCGTGGGGTCGACCAATAAGGTAGCGGCTTCGAACCCGGCTGTGCCACCGTTACCAGGATAGATATAATACCAATTGTTTTGTTCCCGATGCTGGTACATTGTGTACAGTGTTAGTTGTCGGCTTGAACACGACCGAAGTATATAGACTATGTTATTGGTAGGTAACATTATTTGATAGTCTTATTTTTTATTGTTAATGTGAGTTTATGTGTGACTGTGTCTGTGAGTGTGTGTGAGTTACTATGTTTGTTACGCTAAAAAACTAGATGGACTGAGATGAAAATTTAATGAGTTTATACCCTGAATTCACACACAGATTAGGCTACCTTCGACCTTGAAAAAAAAGTACTTACCGTGGGACGGACAACGCGGACGGGCGAGTCGCAGTCAGAAGCTGGTTTTTAACAATAGTGTCGCAACAAGATTATACTTATTGTTCTTTTTGATAATTTTCATAAAAATCCACTTTTTCTACTATTTATGATGTTTGATTTCTCATTTCCTAAAGTAATTATATGACATATCATGCCAAAACGAGTCCAAATGTTTTTTAAATATCTTGCGCTTGCTCTACTTTTTACATATCCTTAGTAATAAGACAAATGTTATTGCCTTAACTTTAAACATTATCAAAATATTTGTAGTTCATAAATCTCAGTTAAACGTCCGTTGACTTAAACCGCTCTGATTTAAATTAGAAAGCCGGACGCATCCAGTTTGTATGTTCTTCGTAATTAATATGCGTAGGCTAATTGTCGGTGGCCGGTCATCTCTTTACCGGCACGCGGATGTCGATGGCCTGGAAATGTCATGTCAGGGGATCGATCGCTTTGTTAGATTATTTTAACAACAGCATTATTTCATAGTAGCGAATTTTCACATCGCGTTCTTCCTTCATGTAGCGATTTTGTTTCGTATATTTTAACAGTAGATTATTTTATTAGTCACATTTTTTCCAAACCTAATTTGAAAGAGTCGACGCAGCTCCGCATAGCGGAGCTTCTACTTCTGGGTTATTTTGACCCTCCGGGCCTGATATAAAAACGAACCTAACCTAACTTACGTACATATTACCATGTAATTACTAAGGAAAAAATGCGTCGACTGGTAAAATATACGAAGAAAATGAACGCCAATATTGTAAAACGCTTTAAAATCGATCCATGAAAAAAGACGAATAATTAAATTTGCGATTATGAAAGAACACGATGTGAAAATTCGCTACCTTGAAAAAACACTTATGTGAAAATGATCAAACAAACCGCAACCTAGCTTAATGGAATTAGGCTGGTCATTCCAAATGAGCTTCCTAAATGTTTACCAAGTGGAAACCAAGCCACGGAAAAAAGAAAAGGCAGACCAAGAAGATGGCAGGACGGAATGGACCAATTCTGTAAATACAGGTCAGGAGTCACTGGATACTGAATTATGGAGAGGGCTGAGGAAGGCTATCAACCAGCCGTGGGACAGAAACAGCTAGAAAAATATAAAACAAGTGTGTAAGAGACAAAGTTAGACATTGGCAAATGTAATTCTTTAAAATAATTTACTTTAAGTGGCCACTTACACTATAAATATAATAAGTTTAAACCCAAAATCTAGTTTTATGTACCATCAAGGACTCTAATAGTTGATCCAGCATAGAACTGTCATAACGACGGCTTCAAGTGACGAAATACAAATCACACAGGAAATTAATCGTTCAATTCATGCGACTGTGTTCTACAATGGTTCATCAAGCAAATAAAGTCCGTACCATTGTCAGTTTCATCACAACTTAATTATAATCTAGGTAGATAGGTATATCATTTTGCTGCAAGACCAAACAATCAACCTTATTTCATGATTATTCATAATATACCAAAACTAAATGACCCTATTGAAATAACCTAAGTGGTCATTTCCAGTAGCTCTATCTCCATTACCTCGTTGGCCCACACATTTCGTTGATAAATTTCCAAGCAGATTCGCTTAGAGCTAATAAATTCCCCGAGATTACCCACCACGTCATGATTAATACTCTCGCGCACAAAAATAAAGAGCCGATCGACGTGGGCGTCTAATTTGCGCACACGCATCTCTTACACACTCGTTAACTTCAATGCCAAGCGGGCTAGGCGTCATACAAAATAGAAACGTTGTTGGAGTCATTGGTACGGAACATGGTAAAGGGGTTGATAGGTTATGTCTTTTCTATTATTAGTAGTACTTAAGTAATTTTGTTATTGATTATGATTGTTATGTAAGCTCTTTTGACGTGAGAAGAGGACGTATGACCAAGCAGAGGGGCTATTGGTTAACGCACTCGCAATCGCAATCGTTTTCATTTTGAATATCGAAGGCTTGCCTCCATACAAAATGAAAACAATTGTTTCACTTCAAAGTCGATTGCAATTGCGAATACGTTAGGCAATAGGCCCACTGGTCACATAGTGGAAAGCAATTATCGCTGTCTATGACCAGCGGGTCTAGTATGGTTGCATTTATCGTGTGACAAAATATGGATAAAACATCGGTCACTTTTTGACACGTATTATAAGTACGAGAGCGACGGATACTTTATCCACATTTTGCCACGCGATAAACCTAACCAAACTAGGCCCGCAGATTAAGTTAAAAGGGGATTGTAGCGTAGTTGACTTCTAAATCTTTTCGTCACTTGTAGCTCAAGCAAGGACATTTTAGTCATGTGTCATGTTTTAAAATTGTCTTTGCTATTCATTCAAAAAAGTGCTTTATAGTTTTACGGAGTCTATCCTTAGTAGAACGTCTAAAACAGACGTTTTGATCATCTTTCCTACTCGATGATGATATGAAAGTTCACATCAGTGTGTGAATATGTAGAATTAAAAAAAGCTTTATAGCTTCTTAGCACAAAAGCGTACTATTTTATAACTACTAGTTTGAAATTTACTTTAATTATTTTGTTGCGATTATCTTTATTGTATTATTTTAATTCATGTTGACATAGGAATATAAATATACATAGGCTGAAAATATCTGGGAATCATTGTATATACCTATTCTTAAGATCCTTATTGCTTACCATATGTTCTTGTGAATAAACATTTCATTTCATTTCATAATTTCTAGCAGAGTAATTATCAAATACTTTTCAATTATAATGTAGTCATGGTAAGAAAAGGTTTGTCACTTTAGACCTAAAGAGTATTGAAATTGAGTCAACAATATTTGCCTATTTTAATTTTAGCCAAAGGTCATCCAGTGCTCAATCAATATGCCTTCCGCAAGGACCTTAACGATGGAGGTTTGTGCTACTCGCATCTACTCGTATTAGTTCCCTAGTAAAACTTATTAATTTGTAATAGTCATAAAGATGTAAACCGCGTCTTCAACGGAGATACAATTGCAAAATAGACTGTGCCACTTGACCAAATAGATACGCACTCGTAAATATGAACTCATACGCGTATCCTGTCACAACCAGATGACATAAACATCTCTGTCAACCGAGCTATTCATCTAGCTCCCATAACGGGGCACAGCATCATAATGAATCATTTCGTCAAGTGCATTAGACCTGGCATGCACGGCTTGCCCGAAATCACATATATCACAAACTTGTGCGTATAAATTTAATACAGTCACGTGCGATAATGTGCACTGATATTAGAAGAAAGATTTGATAGTTTGCATTAGGGTCCGAAACTACTGGATCAATTTTAACCATTCTTTCACCGATAGAATGTTATATTATCTCTAAGTAACGTAAGCTTTGTTTTGCGAGGCTCGGACGGATGGCTTCCATGCCATCATGCGCAAACGCGTCGCGTCTCTGGTGAGGCGCTTGCGCGGCAGCCCGGACAGCCTCCTACAGACCGCGGCGGCGCGCCTAGAGGGACCCTTCCTGTTCCATTGGGACAACTTGCACAGGGCGTCTAACTGATAAGTTGTACCAAATAGTAACGTTACAATACCTAACATAGTTTTAAGGCTCATTGTTACTAACATATTAAGCAGCGACCAAACCAATGCTTAAAAAACGGTGTCGGTACGGAATCGCAGTGACGCGTCGTATTAGCACCGTTTTTGACGCACGCTCCCCACACCGCTGCTTAACGTTGCGAATATCACGGCACGTCAAAATTGACGCCATGTTATTACTATGACACATTCTTTTGTTTACGCACCGTCTGTGAATTTTGAGCACCGGTGTGGAGAGCATGCGTCAAAAACGGTGCTAATACGACGCGTCACTGCGATTTCGTACCGTCACCGTTTTTTAAGCATTGGTGTGGTCGCTGCTTTATATGGAAATTATTCTGAATTAAATTATTATTATTTTTTTTTTTCTGCGCGGACGGAGTCGCCGGCAACAGCTAGTACTTTATAGAGAGATCGGATAATAGGTAGTTAATTTACCTAAAGTCAGCGAAAGGATGTGTTACTGTTTATAGCGTAGTCACAACCGGGTAAAAATTACAGTGTGTGTCATCCATACGAACATATCTTTAAAGCCTGAAAGTATAGGCCCTAATGAAACATAATTTGGTATCTTTTGTTACAATAAAACAAATATTAAAGAAAATAATGTTTTCTAATTGTTTAAATGTGCAATAAAGAGTTTTCATACGGGTCAGTGCCCTTTGGCACAAATATGTTTTTTTTCAGTAACTGTAAATATTTCAGGATTTTTATAAAAAACTAACCTAACTTACAGGGTTCTACACGATGGTACTGAAATAGAGGTAAATTCTGAAATATTAACAGTTAAAGCGGGATGGCGAATATAGAGCGGTTCGGAAACGATATATTTTGCCAAATATATTTCGACAAAAGGGCAGGATACCTTCACATACATAGAACTAATAATAGGGGTATTAGAGCGTGTATTCTAATTTTTGAGTATAATATTGGGTAAATATTATTGCTGGTGAGTGTACGTTGAGTATGTGTATGCTCGTGTCCACGTTCGTCCGATTTACATACGATTTATGTTATTACGTTCATTATTTTAAACTAGATCAGTTGCTCCAAGTAATGACTTGCAGAGTTTTGTTCACATATTCTACTTAATTATTGAACATTATTAATTAATAAATAAATAATAAAAGGATTTAAACACACTAAAATAGTTAAATAGGAGTACCTAATAAAGTTGTGTCACATTTGCCTAAAACCATTTTGGTCATCTACTCGTTGATAACATGGGCGATTTCGAAAATGCTTAAAGGATTGTTTTGCACTAAGAATGTAGTCTCTAAAAAGTACGTAGATCATGGGGTTGATTTTGGAATCTCATCCGTTAATCAAAGCTCACCAAAATTAATTGAAACTAAATTTTCATTAACTACAAATCACACTCAACACTGAGCTCAAAGTTTTTTTTTATAAAAATACGAAAAAAAAAGACGTCCCTTTGTAAATTTTCCCTGGCTGCTCTTTGCTGTTTCCTACTACTTTACTTCCATCCCTTTTCTTCACATGCACTTTGTCGTACCACATCGCGGTCGAAATTCTTAAGTAGGTACAATCCCTTGCAACCTCAATCTCTCGTGAAACCCCTCGCCAGTCAATTACTGCAACAGCAAGTAATCTTTAAGCATTGCGTCATGTAATGATGGACATTAAATCAATAATTAAAAGGTGGGAATTTGAGTTAAATTGAACGATTGTTCGGTTAATTAAGGCAGAGCCGTAAAATTGGATCGGTTTGGTTTATAAGTATGTTTGTTATGTTATAATTATAGGAGGGAAAGCTCGTCCGGTTCCTTACTGCTTCTCAGCTCTTCATTGAGCGTCTTTGTTGTTTTTTTATTTGCAATAATTATGATTGCGTTGGCGCAATTAAGCTTTTTCATAATTCGTTTTAATATTGTAAGGAGGGAATTTTATTTATCGTTTTTTATGCCATGTGGAGGAGGCAAACCAACACACAGGCCACTTTTAATGGTATGGCACCTAAGACTTATAGATATTTGTAATCTCAAGACTGGCTATCGTAAGATTGCACTACCCACCTTAGGGAACTATAGAATGTCCACAACAATTTGAACTACTGCTTGGTGGTAGGTAAAAGATTAGAGTCTATAATCGTCTGATATAATTATTTTTAGTTATTATGTTCTATGAATTAGAGCATTTATAGCAAGTTATAACGTATTTTTTGAACCTGTTATCTTTTTAATACCCCTAACCTAACCTAGCCATGTCTACATGTCAGAAGTTGAAGAAATTCTGACGAGTTTATGATTCAAGCGAAATAAAAATTATGAGTCAATAATTATGTCAACAATGACGTTATAACCAAAAAAAAAGGGAGTCAACGGGCTCCCAAAAGGATATTACGATAGTTGTAGCGATCCTGACGGACCCTGCATACTAGTGTATGCTTGTCTGTTTTGTTTCTACGATATAGTTATTTATTTTCATTCTAAAAAGAACTTGGGTAACTTGTCAAATCATCCGAACGTTTGCAGCGAATATATTATCATGGCAGAGATCGGAATAGGTAGAGTATACCTAAGTTTGCAAAAACACATCACTACATAGTATAAAACAAAGTCGCTTCCCGCTGTCTGTCCCTATGTATGCTTAGATCTTTAAAACTACGCAACGGATTTTGATGCGGTTTTTTTAGTAGATAGAGTGATTCAAGAGGAAGGTTTTTATGTATAATAAATTGTTTTATGTACGTGTGTTATAGAAAACTCAAATAAACCGAAGCGAAGCGAGGGCGGGTCGCTAGTAATATAATATAGAGTGGTCACAACCAGGTGAAATATTAATTTATTCCCAACACAGACTTTGTAAGTCTAAAGGGAGGCCTCAGCAACTGACAATTTATAAACTGGCTAAGTGACAATAAATTGTGACTTGATTTTTATTAAAATCCCCATTTCCGGTACTTTTCTGGTACTTGTCGTTATACGTTATACGTCCTACTTACTCACGATGCGGGATATTTTATGTTAGTTTGTGATAAAAGAGGCCCGTAACTCATTTCAAATGAAATGTTTTACAGGCCGCTTTTATCACAATTTTTAAAACAAGTGGCACATTTAGATCGGTCAGTACGGGCAAGTCTGTAAATACTAGACATACAAAGATCTGTTCTTAGGAACCATCTCATTAAAAAAAAACTCGTAAGTAGTTTGTTTAGGAATCGAACCCGGTATTGAAAACCCTGTATACTCTACCTATTCCGATCACTGATCATGAGGCACGCTACAAGATCGGTTCGAATTTGTGTTCACTATATTTACATTATATTTATTTGCTAACCTTTCAAAATTAACCTAACCTAACCTATCCACAGCCCAGTAATGGCCGCCGCGGGCCCGTGGCGCGCACGCGCGGCGGCGTGCGTCGGCGCTCTAGTTTCGCAACGCCGTGTAGATGTCGCGGCTCGGGCGCGGGCCGTATATCACGCCGGGGCTGGCCCGAGCGGGACTGGGAGTTGTTCGTGTTAGGGGTAGGAAGTGTAGGAACATACATATATAAACTCACGTCTTTATTCCCAGAGTGGGGTAGGCAGAGCTACAGAATTACCAAAAACTCTTAAAAAAAAAACTGTAACCAAATTTCGCACAACTAGACTAAGATGTTTATCAGCGTATTGGTGATAAGTTGCAAGCTCATCGCCTAACAGTAGGCCCCTTTAACTTTTACATATAGTGGTTTAGAATAACCAGCAACTATAAAAACCTGTTGTCAATTTTGTCTGTGTTCTTGCAGTTTAACTTTTCTTGCTTTCTAAAATATTTTTTTTTCGCCGGGTCCCAAGGTGATGCAAGGTTCCTAGGCAAGTTGCCTATACTGCCTAATGGATATTTCAGCCCTGGGTAGGAAGGTAACTATTCTTTACAATGCTGTTGTGTATTAGATAGTAGATACTTATAATAAAGAAAAAAAAAACTATTTAAAAATCAAGTTATATAACTAAAATGAAAATAAGAGTTAAAAAAAATAGTAATGGGCAATTTCTTAATATATTTTCAAATAGTTCTAATTGAGGAAATTTCCCCACAAAAAATTGCATATTAATGCTATCTTTATCTGTTTAAAAAAGCATTTTGTCTCTTAGTTTAAACTCCGTTCAGCGATGCAATAACAAAAAAGTACTTAACATTATATTCTGATAAATAAAAAAATAATAAATTAGGATTTGAGGCCCCGCTGCGGAATCGCCGACGGATTTAGTGGGTAACCGGCCGCCGCCCGCCGAGGCCTTATCAGTTATCAGTATACAGATAGGTACTACCTTATTGGATGATTGTCCGTATCCATAGCCCGTTAGCCTTGGAACTATACCGCTTCACTGGAAAATTAAGTACTAAGCCAATTTTAGCGTTAGACGTGATAATATTAAAGTGCATTGGGAAACAAAGAAAATATTTTATATGATCAATATACTTGCATGTCTTCATAATTGTATTCATAAGGACTACTATTTCACTATGATATTGCCCATCTTTCGTTTATACCGTACCTAATCTAACCGTAGTTGACTTTATGAAAACTATTATTCACTCAACAAGAATAAGATAACAATTTAGAAGCGAGACGGGCGTACTTAGAATAAAGACCCTAATATTTTATTTATTTATATATTTACTCTTAATTGCCTGGTCGAACCCGAATAGTGACCCATTACCAATAAGATAAAGATTAGATTGGATGGCATTCATATAAATTATTATCGTACAGTGTAGATTGAGCATATTGAGCATGCTTAGAACGATGTCATTTGATAGTTTTTTATGACACTATTGTTCTGCCGTTCTAAGAGGCCCGATTTGACAGCTGTCAGCTCAAACACATATTTTGTACTAAGATGACAGCCGTCAAATCGCGCATCTCAAAACGGCAGAACTGTACTAAAGTTTTCAGTATTTTCGTTGGGGGTAGGTAGTACCATCACCATCAGCAACACAGTAACTGACCATTTGTGAATCTTGTCACCTAGTAATAAGGCTCACTGTTGGTCAGTTAACAGTGATGCTGTTTGTACAGCCAACGATTTGAAACTGCTTACTTTTATATTGCCATACTTAAAATACAAAAAAGAATTTGTTTTCCATTATTTGTATTCGTCATATTGTTCTTCACTACATAGTATAAAACAAAGTCGCTTCCCGCTGTCTGTCTGTCCCTATGTATGCTTAGATCTTAAAAACTACGCAACGGATTTTCATGCGTTAATAGATAGAGTGATTCAACGAAAACTCACATTAACCGAAGCGAAGCGAGGGCGGGTCGCTAGTATGTATATAATTATCGAAAGTTAAATTTTTTATCATCTTAGATGTTATAAATATGTAGGTAAAGTGTAGAAAAAAAATTACAATCCTAGGAAAAACATCTTTATCTATACTACCTATCGACTAGCCATAATTATGACTTAAACACTTTATGACTAAACATAGTAGGACCAATTAAAAAAATATTTTATGGGTCTTTAATTTAATTAATAGTATTTAGTTGTCACCCGACTATAAGTAAGGCACAGTTACGCCGGTGAAAGGGAGGGTGACCATCTATTTCTCTCGCGACCACTCCGGGCACTCGCGCTATCGGTGTGTGCGTCGGGTGCATAATGGTGCATATTGCAAGGGTTACTGCCCGACGGCAGTGTAGTTTGATAACAGTGGTTTAGGGCGGCATATACATTAACAGCAGGGACAAATTATATCAAATGTTTTTATGTTTAGTTTCAACTGTTTTGTTGATTTTCATGCCAAGTGTTCTAGCAATACTGAAGGTGCTTTTCCATCGGCGAAGCTTTGCGAGAAAAGATGAGTACCGGTTAACTGGGGTTACTTTGATTTACGGGGTATTATTGCTCACCCTTAAAACGACAACAATTTTAGTGGTAATCTTCTTAAATTATTTAAATAAAATTGTATAACTATATAAGTAGCTTGCTCCTGATGAAACATTTAATAGAATAATTGAATATTAAAACTAGTTTTTGGGGTGGGCAATGTTACCCCGTAAATCAAAGTAACCCCAGTTGACGTATTTAAATTTGCAATAAAAAAATTATTCCTCCGATGCGCGAGTAGTGAATTGATTTTTTTAAATACTTTCAATTCTAGTCTCACCTTCACCTTCCCCTTTATACTTGTTGTTCAGATCGTAATCATCTGGTTTAATGTTTTTTATATTATGGTAGTGAGTATATTTTATTGGTCAATATTGCTTTTTACCAATAAACATATCATATTTATCATTGTCAGTTGTCATCCAGGTTTTTTTGTAACTCAACTTGGTAAAAAATATGGTATCTATATATTATTCTTTATTCATTCGTACCACCATTTGTTTTAGTGTTGTTGACTGGGTCATCCATAGACTATAAATCAGGTCTAGATTTGGTTACATTGAGGACATGAGATCTAGACTTGTATTCAAAACAATAAATCACCTGCCCGAGTAATACTTATCATTGATTATATTTAATAATAAATGCTCAAGTGTGTGTTATTCATTTGTTTGTCTTTACAGTTTACGCCTCAACTGACCGTTATGGAATTTAATTGAAAGATGGTTTATCGTTCAGAAATGGATCAAGGGTACTTTTTACCTAAGAAATCGGTCAGTTTTCATAGAAACAGCATTAAACAACTTCGGAGACTTATACTAAAGTTTATTAAACTTATAATAAAGGTCCTACCGGGAACACCTTTAAATTTTATTTTTTCTCCCCACAGCGGAACAACACTGCCGCGTGACGGTATGTTAAAGAATAATAATGCTGGTATGGGTGTGGTGTGATTCTCTAAAGCGCATGACTCGTTCACTCGCCGCAGCTTAACCGGCGAGTTTAAGTAGTTAGTCCGGTCAGAGTGTATAAAACACAATTTAGCGCATGCATTCTCAATTAGGCATGTTTATACGATCGACCGAACGACAGACGCATCACTTGACGGAGCTTGCTCGATTTGTGATACTATCACTAAACCCTACTACATTAAAAATGCGTCAGCTGTTTTTAAGTGCACTGTAACTGTATCATGGGTGTGTCCAAGGCAAAAGGGGAATTGACAGCGGTACACTGGACTACATCGTGTTCTCGGTGCACTAAATCTCGTGTTTTTGTCTGCGTGCCCGCAATTCATTTTATACGTTGAAAATTGCGGAAGACTTGGGTGCAGGGTTGATTAATTTGATTCGTAGACCACCACGGAACTCTGTTAAAGTGACGTCGTAAATAATACGCTGAAGTCGATTACGGTATCAATTAGTAATTCTAATTCAAATTTTAATTAACGGTTTCACTCCAGTGCCTCTACTCTAAGTGGGTAGATTGAAATCGTATTTGACCTATAATGGTATTGTTTTAACTCGGCCACCATTAATATTAAGTAAATAATAGTAGATTATACACCGAGGGGATAAAGCAGTTTTATGACACGGGCGCGATATTGAATCCTGAACGTAACGAAGGACTCCAGATGTAACTCCCGAGCGCAGCGAGGGTGTTACGAGTTAATTCCCGAGCGAAGCGAGGGAATTAAGAAGAGTCCTGAGCGCAGTGAGGGGTTCAAGCGCGCCCAAGACGAAAACAGCTTTATCCCCGAGGAGTGTACTCTACTTTTCTCACCTTTTGCGAGACAATAAAAAAGCGAGTCTACTAAAAACAGCGTTCTATTATTAAATAGTAAATTAAAAATAAAAGTGAAAATTGATATTTGATGTTTTCTTCAATTTTGATATATTTATTTAAAACTTTGCAGTTATCACCAATGTATTTTATTGCTGCGTCTTACAATACTCGCGGCTTTTGTTTAATTTCAAATGTGTTCCATTCAGCTTGCCGTGGCCAGCTCGATTTTAGAAAATGTTCGATTTTCAAATTAGGTTCGACGCGGCGGTGGCGGCGGCGCCGCGCCCTGCCTTCGAGTATTAGTTGATCTTTTATTACGAAATTAGACTTTAAGGCCATTGTAATAAGAACTATGAAAAGTGAAAATATTACAGCCCAGCGGGTTATAATGAGATTCAGTACAACATTACACCCCGGCTAAAGCCAAGGGCTTTAATGATTTGGTTTGCGTAAGGTTTGCATGATATGTAATTTGGCATTGTCGAGCAGGTGGTGTGAAAAAGCTATTAAAACGTTGACAATACGATAACAGTGGGGTTATAATGACGTATCTGTGCAATTCATTTTACGGTGAGAGAAAGGGACAGAGCTATATAACTTCTATAGCTCTGTCCCTTACGCTCGCCGTACAATGAACTGCAAAGTCATGTCATAATAGCCCCCCAGGTCAAAAATGATTCGGTTTTTACCGTGTTGAATAGAGACTCTGTTAAAGTGTATTTCACCATTGGATCTATATATTTTGTTCGTTTCTTGAGCGTGAAAATAGTTGATAGCAGGGACCAGACAAGATGCACTATACTAGCTAGCGTTTCTCTTCATTTAGTTTTTAAACCAATCGCGTCACTGGTAGATGACGTGATACGAAAAGTCACGTGATGTGCCACTGACGTGATTGGTTTAAAAACTAAACGAATAGAAACTATAGTTAGCTTCCTCGCTGGCGCGCGGCGGCTGGACAAGAGCCTTACTTCTGTGAGTTCTTTTTTCAAATTTCACAATTGTAGGCTTTTCTTAATTCACGTGTCATAGTGACTCTTAGTGTTTGGGCGGTTCCTAAGATTAGCCACATTTAAATAGGTTATGTTAGTCATAACCTCAAACATGACTAATATTTTGAGGAAATATCCATAAACGCCGAGGAAGGTCCTTTTGCGTTTTAGTGGAGCACCTAACGCAAAGCGCAGCTGCGGCAGTTTTCACAATTCACGGCGCACGCGTACAATCAAAGTAAACCTCCGTACTTGGCTGGCAACAAGTCAGCACTTGCATTGATTGTTGAAATAATGCTATTTGCATGGTCTACTTACGTTTGTAATACTCTAATAAAACAATATAAAACTGTTTTGACTCCAGGAAATAATTAGTGATGGTAGGACCGGATCGCTACCACGACCTTATCCTTTTACCTTCCACCAAGCAGCAGTGTTCACATTGCCGTGTTTCGGGTTGGCATTAAAAAAAAAAAACACGTAAAAATTCCAGCAAAGGGGCTCTCCATTTTATAATTCCTTAAGGGCCGCAACGTATTTGAAGTTTCAGAATTGCAGTCTTGAGATTGAAGCCTTGAAAATGTGTATGTATGTCTGTCTAAGATCCCTACTTACCATCAGGTGGCCTGGGTGCTCGTATTCCTACTCCTGTCCTCCTACTTAGCCTTGGCATAAAAAAAGATGATGATGATGCATGGCTTGTGTTTACATTCCCATAGACTAGTCTTTTGTTTTCTGTTTCCTTAGTGTTGCCAACCTTAACAGGGTGTTACTCTTATGGTCGTTTGAGATAATCTCGAACAAATTATTTTAATTTTAATCTTTCATGTTTTTAATTTTTACGTTATTTTGTGTTAAGTGTGTCACTATCCGTCACTTCACCAAGCGGTTCCAACGGAAGACCAGTGCTGGCTTTACGGCTAGCGAATGCTGAGTTGGGACCGTTTCGCAACTGTTTCTCTGTCTTGTTATTTTTGTATCTATGTACCTAATGTGGTTTTGTATTGTTGCGAATAAATGTCTCTTTATCTTTATCTTATCTTTATCTTTTAAATTACATGCATGAAAAAATCACTTTCGAGAAGTCGTATTAGGGGGGTTTACACAACTTTTATATTAAATATACTTGAATAATAACATTATTAAGGTAGATCATTTCAAAATTTATTCGAAACTTAAGAACGCCTGCGACTTTATAAACGCAGAATTAGTTTTCTGCTATACTGCTTAGTGCACCGCTAGACCCCTACGGTGCTCGAGGAATATCTCGCCAATTTTCAAGTCCATTAATTCGGTGGTTATGGCTATGCGTTGTCTTTTATTTAGTCATTAAGTCGGTCACGAAAGAGAATATGTGTATATAAGAGATGATTTTAGACAAACACTTAGTATATTGTACAGTGGTTTCATCTCGCAAAAGAGGGCTTGTCCTACGTGTGTGTGTAGATGCGCTTGCACGTTGTCTCCAAGTGTGTAGTTTGTCGTCGCGTCGCCGTAGTGTGCGTGCCTATACGTATTACAACTACAAGTAAAGCTCACCCGCTTTTGTCAGACAAAACAACTGTAATACATAAATGTATTGACTATCAGTATATACTTATAATATTCTGATACTATACCGCGCTTTAAGACTAAATGCGTTAAGAACACGACGCTTGACGCGCGATCCCCTTTATTACGTGTGTCATTGTGGCCCTCGTGTCGAAACATCACACTTATCGCGTCAATACGGCAACGTGCAATGTCAGAAGCGCCACAAATCCGGTCAGACCCTGCTGCCAAGGTTGGCCCTAATTACACCTTTCGAATGAGACGTCATTTCCTCGCGCTTACGAAATATTAAAGTTAAAAAGAGCCTTTTTCGCGTTTCGAAGGTGTGAATTTAAATAATTGCAATAATCCGAGAGACGGACAGACATGCAAACTTAATGAGCGGGTGAGCGGTGTGAAGAAGACAGCGTGCCGTGCCGACAAAGTCCAGCCATGTTGCCTGCGACACTTCGAGTTTCTCTGGTAGCTTTCATAATTAACCTTATTAACATTTCGCAACCAAATCATGTAGACAAGTCCTTAAAAAGTACTTTTTAATTCGGCCAAAAGAATTCATTCATTAAAGTAACCTCCTTATCAGCGTTTAATTAGCATGATACACTCGTTCAGACTTGCGTTTTTTTCTGAAAGCAACAACCAAGCAAACTCTATATTAAATAACTTACCCCATAAGGAGAACTGGATCGGCTCAGTTAGGATTTCACATATCTTTTAAAGAGATGTTTTTAGGTCTCCAATCAGATAGAAAAATAAAATTCCACACGTGGCAATTAGCACTAAATTTTGTCTGACATATGATGGTGATTCAATACAGCGAATGCATTTTTACAGTTGTAAAATTTTATTACCCCAAATTTGCGACAGTTGAACCCGAATATTATCGATCGGCGAACGTGATTGTTAATCAAAGTAACCTTTCGAACAATTGGATTTGGTGCTTGCTTTTCCATTTAATATTCGTGCCTTTATTACTTGTAATAAGGTATTATCGGGTCTCATTATCCGGTGTGTAGACAACAGCGGCGTAGAGTGGCCGAAATACAGCATAAGCTTGTAATGAATGGTCACCTTGGTGTTTTAGACGCGAGCCGGGTGATCTAAATACGGCAGAGCCCGCTCCATCAGTCATCCTGCGCGCGCGCTGTCCACACACGCCGGCTCCCGAGTGATGAATGCCCCAGCTCAACAAACTTGACAACTCATTTTCTCGCCACACATTCCATTGCCAAACGCTCAAATTGCATAGTAGCAGAGATCACCTTCGCAATACCAGAGCATAATAGTAGCCTTATTCATACAACCATCATTATTTTCTGTCTCGCAACAAAGCAAAAACAATCAATAAAAATAAATCATTTAAATAACCATAAACACGCATTACAATGCGCCGACATTACATCTCCTAATGATTTCGCTAACGAATCATTGAAAGTGGTCGGATCGCGTGCCCGGGCGCATGTCCGCCGCGATCTAATCGCGCGCGCGTGTGTGCTTGCGCGCCGGTGTGTGCGTGCAATGCGGTCGTAATAATATGAAAGTGTTGCGGACCCCGCCCTAGCCTCGGGCGCGCTGGCTGTTCCATTTACATCTGCTCGGATACTTTATCAAGCCTGCGCGCGCGCCGATACCGAGTCTTATCACTGCAAATAGCCAAACACGAATGCAATTTAATCAATTCTACATGAATATCCAGACATCTTCTCAGTCGTAGCTACTGAAGTAAGGGCGACAATTACAGGTAGGAATGGGTTCTACAAAAAGTACTACACCTAAAACGCATTTTAAGTAAATATTGCCAGGACAGTATGTGCACCTAGTGATAATATTTCTGTTAATAGACTAGAACATCAGAATTTTACTTGCTTCCATACTCTTAAATTGCTCTAAAGACTGCGCCGAGCGTACGCTGGATGTACAGTGGCGCCCTCCTTACTATTATTGTGTTTTCTAATAAACCAAAAGTATTTTCTTGAAATTGGTCGGAAGGTTTTTGTACTTCAAATGAAAATACAACTTATAGGGTATATCACATAGTTTAATAACAATTCACCTTCGAGTTATCAACTTAAAGGAAAAAAGTGGCCACCTTTTCCCGTTAAGCTGACTACTCAAAGGGTAATTGTTATTCAAGTTTGTTACGTATTCCATAAATTGTGTTTTTTCTTGCGCTACAAAGACGTATCGTCTGATTCCAAGGAAATTCTTTAGTTAATTAGAGAACACAATAATAGTAATGAGGGCGCCACTGGACGTTCGATGTTTGCTCTGTGATGTCTTAAGCTTTTTACTACAGTAATAGTGCAACAAATACTTTTTATCAAAGAAAGGCAAAACCGCTCTGCAAGTTACAGCTATCAGCTTTATTATAATTTAAACGCGGCGTTAAAACCAAAGCCCCTAAACAGTTCTAATGTCACATTCCTATTCCAATCACGAATCCAGCCTACTGCAATTAACGCTTGTAAACCTTATAATGGTCTGGAGAATCGATTGTCGTTGGCAATAAGTTCAAATCAGTTATTCTGAGCGGGTACTGCATCGCTTTTAGATGCCGACTATTGGCTGGTTGTGTAACTACTGGTCTTGAGAAATGGAGCAGGTAGGTACGCACGCCCAAAACGTTAACTTGTCATAATAAACCATTTTCTTGTGGCTAGGTAATCTAATAATCTATAGCTCGCTTGATAGCCTTTGTCTAAACTAAATCTATGACTTAAATGATAAACATTCACGGAGATTAGGTTAACGGTGCAGCGGTGTTAAGCGTATTACACAGTTTATGCATGGATGACATTTGATAAGTTAGGAAGCATGTGGAAAAAACCATTCAGTCCAGAATTTTGTTTTATCCCATGGAAGATGCAAATGTGGATAAAGCATCCGTCACTCTCGTACTTATATACTTACGTGTCAAAAGTAATGGATGTTTTATCTACACTTGGTCACGCGATAAACGCAGCCATATTAGGCCCACATGGTACCTATATAGGTTTTCAGGCCTAAGGAGATTGAAATTTGGCATTAACTCTGAGGACTGATATAATAATAATAATAATAATAATAATGTAAGGGGACCATCTCACACCAATTGACCTAGTCCCAAACTAAGCTCTAGGCTTGTACTATGGGTACTAGACAACGATATAAATACTTATATAGAGAAATATATACTTAAATATATAGAATACATCCATGACTCAGGAACAAATATTCGAGCTCATCACACAAATATCTGCCCTTACCGGGATTCGAACCCAGGACCACTAGCTTCGTAGGCAGGGCCACTACCCGCTAGGCCAGCAAGTCGTCAAAATGGAATGGAATGTCTCTTTGCTATTCAATTCACCGACTGTATTACCCTTACATCGGACCATAACAATACACTATAACAACAATACTATTGCTTAGAGGTAGGTTTTTTTAAGCTTGAGGGGTAGACGAGCTATCGGATCGCGATGTGAATTGATTATGATCACCGTTGCCCGTGGATATCTGCAACACCTGGAGAGGTAGGGTAAATCGTCAGTAACTGGCCACCCCCCGGTAACTGGCCACTTTGCAATAAAATGAGTTAAGAAAGATATTTGCTCACATGTTTGCGAATAAACTAGAATACCTAGATCCTGAGTTATTACCCGGAGTACTGTCCAAGTATCTTTACTAACAGCGTCAGTAAGAAATTTGGTGGCTAGTAACTAGGTACGAGTAAATGACACTTTCTAAATTGGCCAGTTACTGACAATTTACCCTATTGCAGCTGCGTCGCCAGTCTGTGAAAAGAGTATGCCCGTCTCTTGAAAGTTCCTAAGTCGTAGCGGTCCGGAAATACCGCCATGAGCTGATTCTATAACACTGTCGTGCGCGGCAAAAAGTTTCGTTTAGTTCAAACACACAGTGGTAGACCGCCATCCATCAAGTAGGACATGTTAGATGGAGGTAACTTTCTGAATGGATCCTGTATAAGGTCCTACCGACTCTGCATCTTCCACCCGAAAATCGTAAAAGGTTCAACACAAGACAAGTGTCCGAATATTAAAAGGACGCATTTATTTTTTATTGTGCTTTTATATACGTACATATTTTCTTGATAAAATTAATAACTTTTTATCACTTTATCTGACATTAACTGATATGGTAATTTATGCACTTCACTTAAGCTTAAAATAATGGACGTACGATATCGCCATTATTACCAGTATCAAAATGTTATTCTTCTCAACCTCTGAACAATTGTAATCGAGTGGAGATTTCTAACCACATAAGTGGCCAGACTGATTAATTATCAGGCACTAGTCGATTGTCCCTCCGGGCGAGCTGAGAAATTAAAGAAATATATTTGCAAATGCTGGCCTTCCGTATAGGTACGCCAAAGAATAGCTGACTCTTGAACAATCTTTATATAAATACACATGCACTTAATATTTTGGCCGTATTTTATGCAAGATATCACTAGGATTAGCCCATGGAATAAGCTAGTATGTTACTGTATGTACATATGTTCTCATTTCTTTTGAACAAAATAAACGCAAATTTCACAAGAGCTTTACAATATACTTCTTTTTTGACACAGAAAATGCATTATAGCATATTATCCGTGTCCATAATAGTTAAATATGGAACTCGCCAGACGAGAGCGGCCAGACTACCCACTCAAAACTCAGTGATAAACCCTTTGTGTCTTTCATTAAGACGACGTCACGAGGTCCCTATAGGATTCTACCGTGGTGAAGCTGTGTTGACTTTGGACTTACAAACCCTTAAAGGACTAGTAAGTTGTGTATAATATTGAGTGTATCGAGTTCAAGAGCGACATGTTTAAAAACGTGATGGTTTAGAGAATCACATATCAGTCAGGCTGACTGACGTACTTCCATAGGTTAGATTGCCACGATGCAGGGCTTCTATTCAACACGGTAAAACTATATTGCTTTTGAAATGCTATCGTATCGTCAACGTTACGATATCTCTTATTACTTGACGGTAATGATGGCCGAGTTTAAAACAATACCATAACATACGTCGAAAGTAATATTGTTTTGCTGTGTTGAATAGAGCCAAAGAGCTCGTTTATACACTGACGAAAAAAAAAAAGAGTGATCCGTGGGCTTTTACCTTTTTGTATAACGTACTAAGAGCAGTAAGTAAATTGTGTTTTGGTTACGATTTATTGAAATTTTGCACTGCAAAAAACAACTAAAGACCTTGTTGGTGTAAAACAATTAAAATAACATTATCGCTTTTCGAGGTTTATTAAGTGTTTAAAACGATTACACACATAAAACATTTCAAAGGCGTGCAAAATACTGTGTCTAAGTATAATAATTATGTGATTTCAAGACTTTCTCACTTAGCACGTACAAGCAGTAAGCTGCCATACGTTGGTTATAAGACCTAGTCAAATACAAGGTCCCCTACGATTGTTCGTAGTTTACAGCTAGCAATTTATCTGCCACATTTTTTGCACTACATTATAGTCTAGGTTGCACTACTTAAATATCCATCATATTTAAGTATAATTGCAAAGCAAATAGGCTCAGTATGCAGTGACGTTGTCATGGTTTTTTTGTAACGCAAATTAAATTATCTAATGTATTGTAATTAATTTCACAAAGCATAGGTACATGTCACCGAAAAGTTTTTTGTGGTAATTAAAATCAGCTGTTCACGGCATTTCAAGTAGGCACGTGTAGTGTCATTCGTTTATTTTCCGGAATTTTGATAATGATTAATTGGTAACAATTTGAAGGTAAAAAATTACAATGTTGCATTTCTTAATAATTAGTACAGTTTGAAATTACGGAAGCAAAATGTTATGTTTAGCAAAGTTACGAGAAACATAGCTTTAATATTTCTGACTTATCGGTGTAATGGAGCGTCGGTGGCCGAGGCAGGGTGTTGTAGACTCGTGATCGTTAGTAACTTAGTGTATTTAGTGCTATTATAGCCATCCTACCAATGAATGTCAATTAAGTGGCGGTAGGGCCTTATCCTTTAACCTCCCGCCAAACAGTAGTGTTCGCATCGTTGTGTTTCGGTGTAAATAGCAAAGTTAACAAAGCAATGGCAGTCTTAGGATTGCATTCTTAAAGTAGTTTTGAGAATTCAAACGTCTAATGATTTTCAGATCCCACTTAGCTTGTATAAGCACACAAGCTAAGTGGGGTGTCGTTAAAAAAACTTTACTACTTTACCGGATACTATTCTGCCCTCATAAGCCAATAGGCAGTATCACACATTCAATAGACAAAGCAGATTCAATCCTCACTTTTTAATAATAATGTTGCATTTGCTACAGGAGTTTCGTCTGAGGTACTACCATTTGTCTTACGGCAGTATTACGGTGAAGAAAAAAGGTCTTAAGAAAAGATGATTGTACAATCGTTTCTATTTAGTTGAATTGTACCCGAAGGACCATATGTATAAGATAAGATGAGTTAATCTTTGTAATATCCATACGTCATTTAGTCCAAACGACAACACAACTAGGTTCATTAATAAGAATTTAATAAAATAGTTCTTGCTATTTGACATCGGTTAACCTGTTTAGAGGCCTTATTCTGATGCGCTTTATACCTTTATACTCGTACATGAAGCAAGGTATCCGAACTTAATACTTTTCCTTTTTTATAATTCACTAGCTGAAAAATAAAACATAGCCTATGTCACTCAGGGTGAATGTAGCTTTCCAATGGAGAAATAATTTTGGAAATCTGCGCAGTAGTTTTTGAGTATATTCATTACAAACATGCACACACACAAAAATACAAAAATACAAATCTTTCCTCTTTATAATATTAGAGTAGATACATAATAATACTATTTTCAGGGTTTCCAAAAACTATCGTCTTATCTAATCAAGTAAATCAAAGAAAATATATTTATATATACACTTTTCGCACGATAGGTAGGTATGCTAATATATGCTTTATATTCATTTGATATTATTTTAACCTTCTTAGTCTTTAATCTATATTAGTTAAAGTATGCTCTGTCACTTTCTGTCAAATTCAAAAGTCACAATGACACATAAGAACAATTAAACCATAATTTATGCATACTTTAGTTATTTTGCAATTATGCATAAGAGGGTTACTATTTGACATTAAAGTAGGTATGGGTTTTGAAAATAGAACGAATCACGGTTTATGTACCTTAGTTACCCGAAAATACTTTCGGAAGTCTTTAATATTTAACGCTCTACTATATAATGCATTTTAAGAGCCTTAACAATATACAACACAGTTTTAAAACAAGTACCTAAGCAATTATAGAAAAAAGCAATATTAAATTTACGAGTACCGTAAAATGGGCTAAGTAAGAAATAAGACTAAAATTATTTCCAATAGACTTACCGTTATTGTCCGTTTCATAATAAAAATGTTCGTATTTGTAACAAGTTATGACTTATTTTAGGTTGTGTCCCTACTCACCCCTTAATCCCTAATCACTCAAAGTTAGCTGGAAGAGATCTCTTAAAGGGATAAGTTCGCCTTTGTACATTCTAACTCTGTATTGTATTAGATTTTCAGTTTCTTTTTTTTTGTGTACAATAGAGTGTTTACATACATACATACATATTTACATACATACATACTCCATTTTACAGTACAATGATGGTTCAGACACCTGTTACTATTAGTTGTACAATATTTCTGCGCACGCGCATCCGGAATCAGCCGCCACCTGTCCGCTGCCTTCACGCCGTATTAGCCTGAAAGTGTCGCCCACGCAGACGTCGCCCCGACGTTATCCTGCCCGTAAATCAGCCTTGTATATCTCGTATTGCATTGATAAGAAATACCGTCGCATCGCATTGGCTGTGTTAGAGTTAGAGTACATTGCAAAGTAAATATAGACAATTAGAACTCTTTGTAGTTTATAGTCCGTGCACTTCTATGAATACCATACAGCAAAATATTTACTTCTGAAACAGCCACCAATACCTGGTTGGATTGCCGATGGTTGGACGGTTTCTAGGTTTATTTATACCAGATTTTAAAATAAACCTATAATTTGGCAATATGATAAAATGAAATGAAATAAAAAAGTTTTGTTTTATAAAAATACAAAAACCTCAGGTAGATACTTTCTGTTTTTGTAATTAAGAGTAAATAAAAAGTAAGGATACGTACATGTAACCGATTATTACGTCTTTGTAACTCCTAGATATAAATTTTAACACAGCTACAATATTAGCTTCCCTTGTAGTAACTTACTAGAAATGACCAACTAACTTACTGACTTGTAAATCAAATCTAGGAAGTCAATTTTAACTTACCTATAGTCATCGGATTAACTTGAAATTTTTCTTTTTTCTTTTGACATTTTTTTCCTATTATATGGAGTCTGGTTGTCAAAGGAACTCCTTAATGGACAACAATAGATCCATCGATTTTGGGATCGTTTATCTTGTTTGTCGAAGTACAGTCGGCATCAAAAGTGTCTTTTTGAATAAATATTTTCAACGAAAACTACTAGGTAGGTACTACAGAAAGTTTTCGCCTCAATTTGATTAAAATATTCGTTACTACCTATCAGTAATTCTATTTCCTAGTCATGGGATTTCCTGCATTTCAATCTGCATTACGTAAACCTGTACATTCCATCGTAAATTTACCATTAACCCTGCGTCCAAAGTAGGTGATATTTAAGAATATATCGCATGTCATTATGCATATTTCTACACAGGCGGCCAAGTGAAAGGGTCATTTGCCTTCTGTAAATTGGACAAAATGAGTTGTTGGTCCAATTACCACATACTCAGAGAACAGGACACGGCAGTCATGTTGGATACAAGGATGCGGGACGAAGGGCGATGGCGGATCTGATAAAACTCCAAGGAAACCAGCGATGCACTAATTAAATCATTTATATTTTTTCCTTAACAGTATCCTGCTTGCGGTTTTTAATAGAATGGCTTACGGCGTTTTTTTTGGAGGCAGTTTCAGAAATATTTTGCTGTATGATATTCATAGAAGTGCAACGGACTGCGAAATACAGAGAATTGTGATTGATTATGTTTATCTTGCAATGTACTTTATTCGAAGAACGTTACGAGGGTATCTAATCGCGCCATAAAAATGGTTAAGTACCTAGGTCGTAGTACAGTCAAAGATGTGTCAGGATATATCGTTGCTTTAATACAAAAGCGACACAAAACAAAATGTGTTTGTGTTGCATTAAAAATCGGAACGCTATTTACTTTAAGTTTAAATCAAACTTTATTTGTTTTTGATTTGTGGCTCTTTTGTATTTAAGCAGTGATATATATATTTTTTTAATGGACAATCTCACCCAATTTAATCTAGTCCCATACTACGCTCTAGGTTTTTACTATGGATAAACATACTTATGTAGAGCAATACATACTTTAATATATTTAGAATACGCTTAAGACTCAGAAATCGATAGTCTTACTCATCACCAGTGATCGTGCTTTTTCTAGCATTTTCGTGCTAGGGCTGTCAGTAGTGCCCAATATTAAATTGTTTGAATCAAAAATCGAATAAAATAAAAAATAAAAATATAATAGCGTTTTAAACAAATCGGAACAACAGAAAATATTCTATTATGTAAAGCCCAACCCAATATGCATAATGAAATGCAGGTTCAATTTACTATATGAGAAAATGTAACACAGTTGCAATAAATGTTGCTGTTGTTCGACAGGGCGATCAAAATTACGAAAATAAATCGTCAGCATACCCTCCGAAAAATTTGAGGATCTTTGGGTTACAGTAGGTAATAAATGTTATACACAATTATAATAACTGAATAAGTAAAATAACATCTGTTAGATTTTCAACGACAACACAATATTACATAATTTTAAACGTCAATCATATTATACACGTCGACCACCCTCGGTCGCTGTCGTGTGTCATTTGACGTCATCGCACGAGAAATGCTAGAAAAAATACGATCACTGCTCATCACTCATGCCTATACCAGGAATCAACGGGATCGCTAGCTCCGTAGAACAAAAGAGATAGGTTTTATCTGTGTTACCTATCTGTGTTGTATCCGTAGGCAGGGTAACTACCCAACTAGGCTGACCCGTTGTCAAATTCGTAGTCGTCGATTATTTAGATATTTTGCATTTTACTATTTTACTCTGGTAATTTTTGATGAGTATTTAAAAAAAAAACCTATACGCATAAGATTTTAAGGCATAATTAAATCTATCATTAGGTCACATTTTATTGTATTAATGATTAACTCAGAGCTATCACAAAACAGGATCTAAGATAGTGAGGTCATTAAGGAAGTGCAAAACAAATAAAAACATAAAAATAATAGTATTGGATCAAAATATACAGTATTTTTTGCTATCTTAAAAAAACAAATGGAAAAAGAAATACAAGATTTTTTGATCTATCTATCTTGTTTGCACTTGTTTTTTTTTATAGTACCTGTATTTTTTATTGTTTTACAATAAAGAGTATAATAAATATTATGTCTATTTATATTTATAACAGAATCAAAATATGTTAAACTTTGAACACATCTATCAAAATTAATTTACATAATCAGAAATGAGAACCTAGATTTTATAAAAGTGGTCTAGACTTACTGCTCAATTAATCTGTATTATTTGAACCCTAGTATTTCACGCTATTACAAAGAACGAGGACATTTTTCATTCTAAATGTCAAGGAATCATTTTTATTCTATTTAATGATGTCGTTGAGCGTCTGAATAGTAACGACATCTGAAATCGTGTTCGAAAGTTTGTCAGTAAGTACCTGTAACGATATAGAAAAAGATAATAAATAAATAAATACAAATCAGGGGATCATGTCATACCAATTGACCTAGTCCCAAACTAAGCTCTAGGCTTGTACTATGGATACTAGACAACGATATAAATACTTACATAGAGAAATATATACTGAAATACATAGGAAACATCCGTGACTCAGGAAAAAATATACGCGCTCATCACACATCTATTTGCCCTTACCGGGATTCGAACCCAGGACCGCTAGCTTCATAGGCAGGCTCACTACCCACTAGTTCTTGTTACATTTTTTCTCATTTAAAAAAATGATCACCTTATTTATACAACTTCTATCAATGCGAAAGTTAGTGTGTTAGTTACTCTTTCACAACGAAGCGACTGATTGGATTTGGATAAATTTTGGAATACAGATAGCCATCCTTTTCCAAAAAACAGGCCTTTGGTCAGGAGATCAGGCTTTAACAATTAAAAATTAAGGAAATATCTTGTTTTTTTTTGAAATATTAACAAGTTTTAAGCACATGGTCACGAGCAGCTACTAAGTATGGCTATATTTTATTTAGCAATAACGGTCAAGCATAGCTAATGTAGACAAAAAATAGCCATTGACGACACAGTTAGCTTTATTGGTACCACAGACCACTTACCCTATAGACTCCGCTTCGGAACAGTTTGTCTAGTATCTCATTAAGCCAAAATGGCGGGGCGCGGGGGGCGGAAAGTGCACCGTGATTGGCTAGTTCAAAGTCAACGAATAATCAAGTGTGCGCGTCGTGGTGCGCGCCAATAGAACCATGGCAACCAATTAGTGTTCTGTGAGCATAAGCATGGCTTACGGGGGCGCCTTTGTATGCGGAGTCTATAGGGTAAGTGGTCTGTGATTGGTACTGTGCTTGTAACTCTGTTTACAAAGCTAGGGGTTTCAAGTTCGATCCTCGGTAAGAGCAAATATTTGTGTGACCAAGACCATTTTTTAAAAATAATTTATCGTAATATATGTAATATTGTTGCCTAGTATAAATAATACAAGTTTAAAAGATTTTGTTGTATATAATTCTTCACTATAGTTTACGTAAAAAATAATATCAAGTCATAGTATGACTGACCATGGAATTTTAAGCTTTAGGATGACGACATTACCGGCTTTTTTTAAATTAAATTAATAATTATAAACAATATAAAAAAAACATTACACTAAAAACAACTTACACAAATTGACCAAGTCCATGCAACGATAAACATACTTACATAGATAAATAAATACGCATATAAAGACTGTATCGTTTAGTATAAATACAACTTTACGTAGTCATCTTTCTTTGCTAAAGTATTTTTTAGATTAAATTGTACATGTGTTTAATTAGTGCTTTTATTAGGTACACATTTCATCCTGCGGGCTCGACTTGAGGTATATGGTTTAGTCAAAATTTACCGAACCCATCTGAGTGATGTTAACGAAAGTGGACAAATAGCAAAAGAAATTTTACTGTTTGCGAGCTAGACAACGTAACCAAAAAAAAATATCATACTACGCAAACCATAATTACACAAGATTCCCAAAGTAAAACATCTGAGCATTCTCTTTAATTTATTTTTAATAAAAAAATGGCATGGATGGCGGTGGGCGGTGGCCATTTTGAGAATATGGCATATTACTCATTACAACTCCGACTTTGACATCTATTATAACTATTAAGAAGCGTTTCTATCGACGTGTTTTACCGATGGTTGGACGCCACGATTGTCCATTGTGCTTGGGTCTGGCTGAGACCTTTGGTTTGTCTCCCTCCTCCCGCTCGCACCTGATATTGATGGGAACCCAAAACATTACGTAAAAAGTCGCTTTTGTGTGAAAGTAAAAATCTATCATATTTATTCTGAGGATGCTCATTCGGGTAAACATGAAGGGGACACTTAGTTAACATGTTTAGGCTGCATATCAACCTATTGCATTTTAAAATTGTACTTTAGGAGTTGCTGAAATACTTCAAATTGAGCTCAATAGGCTTGTCCGAAATATATTTTAGGGACGATTTTGAAAGCATCATAAAGTCTCTAAGACACAAAAGTTAACCATATTATATCAGATGAAATGGTTAAAAAACACCTTCAGGTCATATCCTCAGAACATTGTAATTCAAAATAATACGAATGTCAAAAGTTACACTAGGTTTTGTATGTATTTATACTAAACGATACAGTCTTTAATGTACAGTCAGTGATAGAAAAAGTTCGTCACGTTTGGACCTTAATTGTATTGAAGTAGAGTTAAAAAGTCACGATTTTTTTCTTTCAGTGACTAATATACACATAAACACCCAAGGCTCTGAAACAAATACTCGCGTTTATCAAACAAACATTTGCCCTGACCCGGAATCGAACCCGGGACCGCTAGCTTCGTAGGCAGGACTACCAACTATCTGCGTCATAAAATCTATAAATTATTTATAAATGATTGCATTGACTATTTTTTTATAACGATTGCGTCATATGCGTCAAAGTACAAATTGTACTCAATCAGATAAATTTAAAAAAGCAGGAACACTAAAAGTGTCCAACCTACACTATTAACCCACTAATGCTTGTTATTGACATTAATAACTTACGATTGACAACGCCACTGACAAAAGATCAATGGAGTTAATAGACACAAAAAACAATAGTGATCGTGCGCGCGAGCATATCGACATTGAGACGACAGAACTGGAATGGTATCATAACAAATAAGAGTTTATTAGTAATTACAAATTAACAGTTTGTCTGTTGTAATTTAATTTAATTAACACTCAAAAAAAATGTGTATTTGTATATCTGTCTGTCTATGGCATCGTAACTCCCAAAAGGATAGACCAATTCGGATGTGTTTTATAAACATAGCTAATCGGGATGGTTCTTAGCTGGGATTTGTGAAAGAAATGATCGCCATTAAATCTGCGGTTTTTTTCTGTTGAATATTTCTTTTAGATATACCTAGTCATTATTATATGTTAACATTTTCTTAGATGTTTTAATTGTTATTGTTTTAATTATTGGGTGTTTTTTTTGTGTTCTTTGATTATTAGTATTAGGGTTGATCAACTCATTGTTGTTGTTATTTCGTCCCAAGTCAACAATGACATATTTTATTTCAAAAAAAATCTTAGAAAAGCCACACAATTTTACAAGAAAAAAATTATTGATCTATTTATGTTGACGATCTCAATGTAATTTCGTATTTTTTGTAAGTATATTTGTTATACCAAATAGAGTGTGAAAGCGATAGACAGCCTAGTACCATTAAATACTCTGGTTTCACTGTATGTAGGTACATTAACCAACTTTCTTTGATAAATACGAACTGAACCGTTAAATGGACTCTAGTTTATTTAAAGTATATCCCGTACGGAGACTATGCTGCCATCGAACGGAGAAAAGGCACAAATGCACTTCATTTATAAAAGCATATTAAACTCTCTAGGGTTATAATAAGGTTGGAATTGCAATACAATAAATATAGCAGATGTGCCTTTTTTCCGTAGCAGGGTAGTAACTCAAACTCAATTTTCAGCATTGCACCGTAATTATGCGACCTGAGTTAAGTACTTAGGTATATTGCCTTTTTACTTTAAAATAAAGTTTTGTGGTTCGCTGCCGCAGACAGTCAGTAAAAAAAATAATTGGGGAACAATATTTAAAAATAAAAAAATAAATTGACGATAGACACAGTCAATAATGTTGTTACTAATAGAGTATAGATTGCTTTGACTACTACATTGCAGTTAGTGACTTTTTTTGTTATAAAGCCCGATTTACATTGGTCAAAGACGGTGGCAAGTACAGTGCCAAGGATAGTGGAGAGAAAAAATAGACAGTCATTCTATTTGGATCCACTGGCAAGGCAACTTGACTCACCACTATCCGATCAGTTTACATACTGTACTGTCCTCTGTCACTGTCCACTGTCCTTGACCAATCTAAATCGGGTTTAACGGCAACATCAGCGGTAATAGTTGCTGTCCCTACTCAGCATGTGCTGGCTGTGAAGCCAGGTATGGGGTGTGATTCTCTTTAAAACGCGGTCGGTCGAACGAAAGGTGAATGTCGTAGCGGTAAGTGTATGTAGTTCCGTCAGTGCGAACAAAACACACTTTAGCGCGTGCATTCTCAATTAGGCAGCCTTATACGCTCGATCTCACCGACAGAAACCATGCTGTCAAATTGAAAATGCACGCGCTAAAAAGAGTTTTGTTCACTCTGACGGGACTACTTAAACTCGCCGCTGCGACATTCACTCGTTCGTTCGTCCGACCGCGTTTTTGAGAGAATCAGTCTCTTGGTTTCCTGTTAATCCGTAAATGACTAGCAAACACGCATTCTATCTTGATATACAATAAAAACAAATATCAACAGGCAAACCCGCGGTTTATGGACTAGCTAGTAATTAAGAAGGATAGAGATTATCGCGCCGGTTCGCGCCGCCCGGGTTGGGAGTCACGCGGGCACGACCGGCGCCCGCGCATACCTCGCGTCAAACTTGTAAAAACCGAGCAAGGACACGGCGCATTCCTAGTATGTTTAGGATGACCATATTTGTGAATTTAATATAATAATGAGTAATTTGGTTAATTAGGTTATATTTTTATTCTGAGTGAATGGAACAAATGGTAAAGTTTAAAAGAAGCTCCATAGTAGAAGCACAAACTCTACATAGTATAAGACAAAGTTGCTTTCCGAATCGGTCCGTCTTTCTAAATTTTTTTCTGTCTGTATATTAGGTACATCCACTATCTCATTGTACCTATATATTAGGTACATGGTGGTTTATGTACGTGTCTTACAGAAAGTTAACATAAACCAAAGCGAAGCGAAGGCGGGTCGCTAGTGTAAATAACATTGATTCCCTTTTTGTTTTTATCTGGTTTTAATAATGCTAAATTCGCACTGCTCGCACACTTTTCTTTATTTAACATAAAATTAAGAACGCGATCCTTTCAATTCCCAGACAATATTTTTAGCGTATTGACGCGTTGATATTCAAACAATTGACAAAGACCTCAAGAAATCATAGGCCTTAGAAATGTTGCCAAATGCTCACGTAAATGATTTTTAAAAACTGTAAAAAATTCCGGCGTAGTACGTCAACTCTGCACGTTTTCGATAACGATAACGTTCGCCGAATACATCTCATCTTGGCCAATAGGATATTCATTTCTTTACATGGTATTCAAATTACCATATTCATTACTTATACTCATAGAAGACAAACCAACACATCTTTGCCGAGTGTGCCTTGTACGCGTCACTGCGATACCGGACATTAGGGGAGGATGAGTTGTCGATGGAAGCACCTAAAAACATTAACCTACACGAAGTAAGTAGGAAAACAAGAAGATGGGATCCATGCTGGATGGGAGCGTCAACGGGGTAGTAACCCATGGCTCAACCAAGGGGAACAGGGTGGAATGACCGGGAGACTGATCGACCGCATTTCTGCTCCAACCGGGTGACCATACATACCCATCATCATCATCATCATCTTACCCAACACTTAGGGTGAAGACACATCTATCAGCACCGATTCGAATTTTGTCTATAGAAAATAGTGACTTTGTATCAAGATTAGGGAATTTGGTCCCGGGATCCCGTGCGTATTCTAGTCCCGAAATTTTCGGGATTAAATTTCACATATCCCGAGATTTTCGGGATTAATTTTTTTTATTAAAAATGATGCAAACATTTTCACGAATCGAAACGCACTCATTTAGCTTCACAGTTTGTCAGCCATCTTGTTTTGCCAGCTGATTTAATTAGTTCGCGTTTGCATAGTGTTTGCTTAAATTGTGAAAAGGTGCATAAAAAGTCACTCGTCACTTCAGGTAAGCAGTATTTATGATGTTTTTAATCGTTAATAAATGAATAACGTTTGCTTAAAATTGTTAGAAGTTATATTATTATGTGTAGGTAAAAAATGTATTATACAAGTTAAAATCGGATGTTAATAACTACATTCTGAGAGGTTATGTTAATGCTATATAGACTTATTCATTTTTTCGTTTTAGGTTAGTGAAGAAGTAAACATGTCGTTATCGAAAGAAAGTTTTTATGTCAAGCATAAAAAAGATGGAGATGTCTAATCAGTGTGGAATCACTATTTAGTCGCTAAAGAGGGTAATACAGCACAATGTAAGCACTGTCCAGCTATACTGAAAACCTTAGGAGGATCCACTAAAGGATTACATACTCATCTTTCTTCAAAACATTCGATGAGGGTAGATATGAAAATATAAGTATAAAGCTGATTTTCACACAATTATTCTCTGAATTTTCATTACCTAACACAATCCCGGGACTGTCCCGGTATCCCGGGATTGTCTGTCAACAATCCCGAAATCCCGGGTTTAGAAAAAAGGCCCGGGATCAAATTCCCTAATCAAGATGCGTACGCATCAATTCTGCTTTCGCATGCGTACGCATCTTCATACAAATCAGCCATTTTATACAGACTAAATGCGAATCGGTGCTGATAGATGTGTCTTCACCCTTATACTACACACGCTCAAGTGTCACCGCTAGAACTTCAGGCTTGCCAAATTCGACTAACACGTTTACGATTTTAAGAAAAATGCAAATATTTAGAGCGGGATATAGATTCGTTAGGGTCTAATTATTTATCAAGATGATACAACATCATTATCCTCTTAAGCAACTCGCCTCATAATTGGGATTGACCAAAAAAACTAACTCACAGTTTTTACTTTCTCATTCGAAAGAATAGGAAATTTTAAAGACACCAATTTCATTTATTTTGTATTTGACCCAATAGTTTTGTTTTAATATCTTTATTAATTTAGCAGACATTTTATGGATGACCTGATTATTTTAAATTTGGGATGGTATTTTCTAATAAATTACAACAATTAAATTTAATGATATCCAATGAAAAAAAGTTATTGTAATAGTGTATTAAAACATACTGTTTCAAGCTGTATTCGCCTAACCCGTAAGATACACCTAGGAGGGCTTCAAGCCGAAAATGTAAGTCAAACAAAGGTTAAATATACTTTTGTCGAAATATCCAAAATAGATAAATATTTTAAAAACTTAATAATGCAGAACGGCTTTAAAACCTTATTTTTCGAAATGGTTTTCGAATTGGAGTAATTGTAAAAATATGAACAATCCCAATTAGTCTACATTCATTTAAATACCATAAGATAGAGTAATATAATATATCACCATTACCACCTTTACTGAACTGCTTCGTCGACAAAACTTGCGATCAAAGTCAAAACACATGCAGTAAAACGAACGGTTTCGTTTGTAATTCACTGACGAATAATCTAACTGTAAAATGATATCGATTCGTCACTTGACCCTCATCATTTTTATCGTTACATTTTTAGATCTAGATCACGTCACGTCTGCTGACACGTCGTGCTTCCGTGACATGGAACCGAATCGGCTGTCATGCGGACGTCATGCGCAAGAGTGGACCTCATGCGATGCCGGATTATATGCGACGCGGGGTTATGCGGAAAATTTAACGGCGTGGGAAACATCTAGGACATTGTTTTAGTTTGATGTTGGTCGTCAAATGAGAAATGTAATCTTAGGAATGTTTTTTAAAGATAATTTGAGGCGGTTTATTATTAATAAACTACTACAGTTACCAGGAACTGAATTTTAGTCTTATTTAATTTCATCAGAAAGGTAAACAAAAGTTAGGTGAATGAACAGACATGGCGGCGCAAAAGTTAAGACCCGATATTCTTTGGCTGTATTTTTTTTTATAAATGAAAATCTTTAGTTCTGCTTTTGGATTGTGATTATTGATGTCCCATTTCTTTTTATTAAGGCGAGTAAATTATGTCTGTCAAGTGGCCACCGCCCGAATTGATGACCATACGGGCCCGATTGATAGCATTTTCCATGACTCTTGCCAGAACTTCCGGCGATAGGTTCTCGCATTCTTGATGGATATTCTTTTCGAGGGTTTGAAAAGTCTGACATTTGTGGACATAGACTCAGAACTTCAAGAAACAGAAAGAAGTCTGGAACTGTTCAATTAGGTATGCGATTTTACCAACTAGTGCAAATCACCAAAACGAGATATTAGGCGACTCGAGGGGCTATGGCTTAACGCACTCGCAATCGCAATTGTTTACATTTTGAAAATCGAAGGCTTGTCTGCATACAAAATGAAAACAATTATTCCGCTTTGAAGTCAATTGAGATTGCGAGTGCGTTAGGCAATAGCACCTGAGTCAATTATTCCGCGTACTTGGGGAGTATCATAATTCATGTCTAGTTGATGTGTATTTTGTATCTGTTAACTTTATAAATATCAAAGCAGAACTGACATTTGAAACCATTTTTTAAAATTATACCAACTTCCAACAGGGTGATGACTTTTGCGTGTAGTACCTACTTTAAATTTCATTTTACGATTGGTCTTTAGTTGTATTGCCAATGCACTAGTGCCTTAACTTACCGCAGTTTAATCACTCGTAATCAGTCATTTAACATCGATTACGAAAGGGTAACTATCTCGATTAACGAGGGGTGTAAACGCCGTAAACAACCGTAATGCCAAGTCAATCACGCCAACGTCAACTGGAATGGTTAATTATAACTACCGGAACGCCCCCGGGGCTTTACGAAATCTTAATAAGACCTATGCTACGATGTGTACTAGCGTTTTTCGAAAACTGACCAAAACTATGGAATTGACATAAGCGGCCGACGCGATATCTAGCACGTCACTTTACGACAATACAAGAAAATAATTCTTCTCATTTTGAAACCCATAAGGAAGGCGGCACTTAGATTGAAATTCGTTATTCCCTGTGGCCTTAGACATGATGAATTGCGAGGACGTTATCGTTATCGAAAATTATGGAGTAAAAGAGCCAGTAATGAACAAGGACCAATGGTGGGCATTGGATTCTTAGTCATTCATTTAAGTATTTTAAGACAATCAATTCGTTACCTTTGAATTACGAATTATTGGTGCCTTCAGATAAAAGTATCCTACATTGGTACCGTCATCCTAGTATTAACGTAAGCTGCCGGACGGTCGCGTCAAGCACTTACGTCAATTCCATACATTTTGATAGTTTTCGAAAACATTGTACGAAAGCGTTAAGCGTCTTGTCTAACGTCACTGGAAGGGAATTGAGGTTATATATATGCCGCAATTTTACTTCGTCAAACCAAAAGAAGTAAGGACTATGTAAAGTACGGACACTGCTACTTGTCAGCAGGATTAGCAGGTGGTGGTACTGAGGCAGCGATCCGAGCACAACCAACCAACCAACCACCGCCAACAGCCGCCTTCTCCCAACCGCAACTACCTTAATTCCTTATTTTTTAAATGGGGATGTTAACCCTCATATTTATGAATGCGAAATAGCTAATATACATTGGCCAGAGGTACTACCTATTGCTTAAAGCACTCACTCGCAATCGCAATTGTTTTCATTTTGAAAATCGAACGCTTGTCTGCATACAAAATGGAAACAAATGTTCCGCTTTGAAGCCAATTGAGATTGCGAGTGCGTTAGGCAATAGTGCCTCTGGCCAATGTATATTAGTTATTTCGCATTCATAAATATGAGGGTTAACATCCCCATTTAAAAAGTAAGGAATTAAGGTAGTTGCGGTTGGGAGAAGGTGGCTGTTGGCGGTGGTTGGTTGGTTGGTTCCGCTGTTCTGTCATTGTATCATTTGTATCTGACAGAAAGTGATAAAGAGAGCTTTACTTAAAATAGACTTGTAGAGCGTTTATGATGAGGGGGATAGTTTTTACTCAAGTGCAAAAATCACGAGTGAATTTTAGATTCAACAGAAACATCTCCTTCCTCATCCTTAATTTACTTATAATATCGACAAAACACTACAACTTCTACTCTACTAGATAAAGCTATATTGCCTTTGACATGTCGCTCATTGGATACAAAACTGACACATTCCAAAATAAATTGCTCTTGCATTAAAAATCTTATACGATTATAGCTTCTAATTTTAAAATGCAACACTGACTCATTTTGAAATGTGTCCGTTTTGTATTCAATGAACGATGTATCTCATAGTTTTTGTGTCAGACGCCATTACTGTCAAGTAAATAAGAGCTATCGTAACGGTGATGATACGATAATAAATATGTCAAAACCACATTTTTGGCCGACTGTACCTTGTTTTCCAGTATTTTAATCAATATATAATTCCTCCTGTTTTTTGTTACACTAAGGACAATTCATCAAAAAAGGCCGGTCAGAAAACTTGCGCGTTCAACATTTTTCGTCGTAAAAGATTTTTTTAATTAACTCCGCTAATTCAATGGCATGTCAACAATATTATGACGTGTAAGGTCGACGCGGAGGTAGAAACATTAAATATTATGAGTTTACTTAAAACATAAGTAATATGAAGTTATAAATCCTGTTTTCAGACACGGTATTAAAAATTGGACCAAATAAACTGCGTGCGATGAACGGTTGACTAATTTTCCAAATCACGTATGTTGCTAGCACATGCACCTTAATGTAAACTTTGTTTAAGAGTACTTACAGGTTATTTTATAAGCCCGCGTCACAATAAGATATGGAGTGTTAAAGTAAATAGTGGAAATGTCAGCGTGAGGCCTCGTAAGCTAATTAATTGTAACATTTAGTGTGGGTCACACAGAAGTCGGTTTCGTTTTCTGCTGCGTGTGCGCAATAAAGTCTTATTCTTGTACAAGCTTGTGCCCGCGACACTGTCCGCGGAGATTTCGATTATCTTTACGTTATTCCCTCAGGAGCTTTAAAATTATTCGGGAAGTAGCTTATGTTTTAATCCAGGGTATCTCTATTCCAAATTTCATCCAAATCCGTCCAGCCGTTGCACTTGCAACGTGAAGGAGTAACAAACTAACACACAAACTTTTATAATATTAGTAGGATATGCGTTCAACATGTTAAAAAAGTTTTGGTTGTCTTTTTTTATCGGGGATTGGAAACATAAAATTGGCCCAACATTATTTTAAAATAAACTTTTTAGTTCTAATCGCTATGTGTAATAGATGTATAAATGCTAACGTCAGCATTTTTTTTAAACTGTACGAATTACTAAGCGACTTAGGGAATAAAGGCTGGTAGTACGAGTACTGTTAGGCGATGGGCTTGAAACCTGTCACTAATACGCTGGCAAACATCTTAGCCTAATTATGCAAAATATGGTTACAAAATTAAAATTACTAACAAGTTTTAAGAGTAGTATGTAATTCTGTAGCCTTATCTACCACTTTGGGATTACAGGCGTGAAGGTATGTATGTATGTACAAATATATGGCACTGACATAAGCGGCCCACGCTATAAATTCTCAGCTAACGTTAATTGTATTATATTTCGTCAGTATTCGAAAATAACGAACGTTTGCGTTATGCATCTCGGCCTGTTTTCTAGTGAGTAAAACCATATTGCCTTTTACATGCTATCAATTTGATTTTTAATAAAAAAATAAACGTCATTGTTAGCAGCAATATAATGAGCAATTAAGCAGTTTGTCATCACAAACGTAAAAAATTGGTATAATTAGATGCATTCAGCAAATACATGCCGGTATTTACCACAAGTAGCCATAGTTAAAAGCGTTATAGCTATTTTTTCAATCTTGAGAAACAGTATGTGTATAGTCGGCGCCATAAATATGTTTATACTTTAGTACCTTGTCTATTTAGCGTCATGTTTAAACTGTCATTTGAAATTGTCATAGCGAGTAAAGTGACGAGGTAGGTGTTAACATATTTATGGCGTCGATTGTACCTATGTGTATACCTATGACAAAGAAAAAGGAAGTTATAATTTTTTAATCTTTCGGTCATAAAAACGCAGCTAACTAGCAAGCAAAAGCCGTCAATAGACAATATTCACGACTTTCTTTTATTACAACAATATATTAAGAAAAAACATTTCAATAGCTATAAAAATGACCAAGATACGAGTATAAGCCCAAAATGTTTTGTTCCTATCTCTTTCTAGCAAAACATAATTTAACATCTCGCTGTCTAATTAACAGCTTAGAATGCTAGCGTCATGCCTACTGCTTGGTCGATTTTTAATTTATTTTCAATTTCGGTGATCTCTTTTACTGCATATTCATATTTTGTTAAGAAATGCGAATAAAAAAATCCATGCATATTCCTTATTAGCAGCTGCATACAATTTAAGTAGACAAACAATTAACAGCTTTAATAAATAACCAACACCGCCTGTTAGTTCAACAATCACCTACAATTACCAGTCCTATTAAAGCTCCAATATAACAAGCTGAATCACACATAGTTATTTTTGATACAATAAATTCGCTGCTACACGAGGCTACTCTGATGTCAACGGCACCTCACGGCACTAATTAAAAGAGGTATTACTTAGCCCAGCAAGGCCGGCAAATTTGAGACATTGGGAGCAAGGCTGCTTTCTTGAGCAATGCGTTAATATGCACCTATGAAATTAACATGCAGCAAGTCCGAAAACAAACCCATTGCAAATCAAACTTAATCACGTTCACTTGAAGTATAATTTGAAAGTTACTTGTGTTTAAAGTTGTGTCTTTTTTGTTTTTCCCGTGCGTAGTGTGCACGCACGTCTGAGGATATATTATTATTTTTTCGTTATGGACAGTATGTAATTCGTGTTGTCTTGGAATTTATACATTGATATGCGCTTTGTTTTTAATTTTGGAAGTAACTGTATACACGTGACCTTTGTCTTTGTTATAGGCGAAATAGCGAGTACGCTTGAATTTTCGGTACCTAAATATAATGCATAGACTTTCCGGAAGCTAGCGTGAATTTAATGGAACTCTTGTCAATTTACGTTAGGTATTATACATTTTTCTAAAGTACATTTTGTAGAATGCAATTTGTAAAAAAACGGAGTTGAATTTCAGTTCTTTCGTCGCAAAAAAAGAAACAGTTAAAAGATACAGTAATATTTAGAGAGTTAATATTTGTGGCCTTTTACATGAAATCGTACAGCGCAACCATTTTCTTATTACCGGTCGGTAATCTTCGTTTTTCTATACACACGAGTGACAAATATACTGTCAGTTGCGAGTGGAAGCGTGATAGCGATGGCCAGCCGAACGGTATTAAGAAGCTGGGAATACTGTATAAATAACGGTAAATTATAATTTAAATTTTATTCAAATTAAATTTTATTGACAAAATAGCTCGCTCAAAGTGGAAGCCTCTGCCTTTGTGCAAAATATTTTTTGCTTGCCGGAGAATAATAAAGGCAATTTTTTTTAAAAGAATCCCCGTCCCCCCGTCTTTAACTCTCTTGGGGTAAAAGTAGGTACTGTTATTTATTTTAAACCCAAATGGCAGTTTCATTTTGTAACTCATTGACTAGTTACTTGTGTTACCTTGGTAAGAGTTTTGTTTATCAAATGACAATCTCCATTCTAAACTAAGTTGAATGCTTGAATTTTGCTTGTTGGATATTTTGTTTTTTGTTATCTCAATGTTTTTAATGCTGAATCATGTCGGTTTGAGTATTTTTGTTAACATTCCGAGGTGTTGACTTGTTGTTTCTCACCGTGTCATTTATAGGTAGGTACTTTATTTCCTTCATTATTGTATTATCATTAGCTATAGCAAAACTAAAACCGACGGACAAACTGACAGACAAAGCACAGCCTAGAGAACTTAAGAAGTATTGAAGTTAAAAAAATCTATACAAAATGCGATAAGGTTTCTTCTCCCTTAAACCTGGTCTGATGTTTACGATTTTTGAAACTATTGTATATATCATGAAAAATAAAAAACGGAAACGTACAAACGTAGTTTGTCATAGCACCTACAATAAATAAATAAATAAACAGCATAAGACGACGCACCAGCCTAGTCTAGTTGGTAGTGACCTAGCCTACGAAGCTAGCGGTCCTGGGTACGAAACCAGGGTCCCAGAGTGGGGTAGGCAGAGCTACAGAATGACCCACAACATCAAAAACTTGTTGATAATTCAGTAACCACATTTTGTACAAATAGGCAAAGATGTAACCCGGCAACCACACGGGGAATTAAAGTCAATAAATATTAAGGAAACAAACATTCACGATATTTATTACCGTACTCTAATTAAAGAACAATGAAAAGTGACACCGCGCATGCGCGCAATTTGTCAAAACGTCTTAATCCGTTCGTTTCTCGTTGCAAAAGGGATAAAGAGGTGAATTAATGGCTATAAACTGCAGTAATTACCAGTAATTACCCGGTTCGGTATTCAAGGAGTCGTAGGAAACGGTTCCATTGACATTCGCCGCGTGCCTCGTCAATACTCGCTTTTACAGAATTTTGAGTAAAAAGCTTAAGTGCACATCTTACGTTACAAAGCGCTTTAAATGCATCAGTGACTAAACAAAAAGAAAGTTACAAAAGTAAATTAATCAATTCTTTTCAACTATAGTCTGTGTCAATTGAAATTGGCAAAGATGTAAACACAACTAAACGAACCAATTTTCCATTACTACTCAGTAATCACGTGCTTCTAAAGATCATGACTGTGAGGTTCTACGTTGAATTTATTAAATAGTTATTTAGTTCATTATTCGTTATCAAATAAAAACAAGCTTGATGAATATTAGGGGTTATGTGTGAAATGACTGGTGGTGACCACTAGACTCTGTAACCATACTTTTGACATTATACAAAAAAAAAACAATTGTACAGTCAACGAAATTAATTCCTGAACCATTTTGGACCATGTCAAAGTGACACTGTAAATAAAATCATAAGAAGTCTCTTCCGTCTTAATTGATGGTCTAAAATTGTCTAGAAATCAATTTCCTTGACTGTACTATATTTACGTGCGGCTAAACATGATGCTCGAATAGCTTGTTCAAATGTCATGTATAAAAAATAAAAAAGCGGCAAATTAAACAATTTGACTTGACCTGGTAGTTATTTTAATTTAAATATTTCCTCACATTGCTTGAGAAAATCACTATACAATCCTCGGCCGGATCAAGGATTGCAGGACTCGTTTTATCTAGTCACTGCTTAAATGCAAAAGTACCGCAAAAAAAAAAAAAAAACTTTGATTTAAAACCTAAAGTATATAGCATTCCGAATTTAAATGCAACACAAACACATTTTGATTTGTGACCCTTTTGGATTTAAGCAACGTAGTGTTTTTTTTGTCTACCCCAAACTCGTCCAGCAATCCCTTACTTCACGGCCTCTGCAATAATGTTCTATTTTTACCAGCTTTCTCTGATAGCGTCCTTGTCTTTTTCTTTTGTGTAATTTTTCCAATCAATTATATCTAAACTTATAGTGAGCCTGAGATTTAAAAATTAAAAGATAGCTCGGTAAAATGACAATGCAAACATAATAGTATACCTATCATAATTATATAACGTAAACGACTCTAACGAATTCGATGACATTTGCAGTACAAGGCCGGAGCTGATATCGATCTGTCAACAAGACATCTTCGAGAAAATTCGTCATCGACCCGAGCGACGCAGTTTAAAAACATAGTATTTATAATAAATGTTATTCTATTTTTTATTACTACATTAGTACCTATAATCGAGATAATACGTACAATTAACGTGAAAATAGGGACAAGCTCTATGCGGTCAGCGTCGCGGTTCAAACCATTACTTGATAAATTGGAATCACTTAACTTAGCCTTTATCTAAATTACAGTGTAACTTGACAGCTCCTAAGTTAACATATTTAAAGGAAAACTTCGAACGTAAAGGTTAACGACAGTCACATAAGACAAATGTTTTGCATACACTTAAATTTAATATAAAGTAAGTGTTAATTGGTCCTGATTACCCTTAATTGAGGACTCAGATTGCTTGAAATATTGTGTTTGCACAAAAGGGCAGATTTTTAGCATAATAATGTATTAACATTTTGCTAAATTATGATTGCCTGGTACCCTGACATTACAAAAGGAAATAGCATTTAAAATATGAGGGATTTCGTATCTGGCCATAACCATATCGTTATCATATCGTTAAAACTATTGGTTAATTATTAATACAGTAGAATAGAGACTCTGTCTCCTGAGTTGACGTTAAAATAGCTATTACTTCTAAGTAATTACGAAACACTTTTATGATTTAAGATTTTTATTACGGTATAAAAATACAATTGGCTACACTAACTAAAAAGTCTTGGTTTAGCGTATTTTGTTGACCACACGGCTGCTTTTACTTTTAAAATCCATTAAGGTAAACGTCTGAGTGCTAGTCATTATACTAGTATTTGTCCCCATACTTTGAATTGCAATTAACAAAATAAGATTAACATTACGTTTGTCACCACCTTAATTTACCGATGAGAAATGTTTGTGGCTTTGTAATTTTACACGCTAATTTTTAAATAAAGAAAAGTACCTACTGCCATCAAAAGCACCTGACATTTACTCATACAATATGATTGACTAAAATTTATTTTTATTTTGAGAAAACTTCATAATAGTCACCATAAATAAAACAAATCACGTAGAAATGTTTTGTGTATAATGCATAAATGAACATAATAACACGACGTAAATAATTATTTTCTCTTGTCACGTCAAGCACTCGGACGTTTACCTTACAATGAACATAACATAACCTAGAACTGGTTATAAATAAAACTTAAGAAATCTTAAGTTAATTGAAATTTGGTCCGAACCAAAGCGCTCCCGTTGATGTCTAATGTATGAGTACTAAAACTTATGCTAAAACACTTTCATTGTCACTTTGTTTTTTTTTTTAATTAACTGATAAAACTAAAAAATGGCCAAAGGCTTGGACTCGCATGTGAAAGGTATCGTACCATTCGTGATACGGCCTGCTGTCAGACAGACGGACAGCATATTCTTAGTAATATGGTCCTGTCGGCATTTTACTAGTACGGAACCCTAAAAATGTACTAAAGAATTTGTCCGTTTATTAGTATTATGGTAATTTAGCAACCGAGGCACGAGCTGGGACGAGTTCATGCATTATGTATCATGAGACGATTATTCCGTAATCGGTATGGGTATATTCCTATTAAAATGCGTATAAACTATGATACTTTACTTCCGTGGTGTACTTAGATCATCTGAAGAATATAACTTTACCTAAAGTCGCTTTATTAAGAAAAGAGAAGAAAATCTGACGCAAATTGACCTAGTTCCAAACTAAGCTCTGGGCTTGTACTATGGGTAGGTACTAAACAATGATAGACGTACTTATAAAGATAAATAGCTGTCCGCGTCCGGCGCCACCAGGGTGTAATTTTTTTCAAACAAACGTTATGAAAAATAGTTTACGTTCTATTTTCAGACCTACTTAATATACACGCAACATTTCATAAGAACAACATGTCACAACATTTTGGAGAAATACTAGAAAGGGCCGAATCTTAAGTACCCGAAACCGAGGTGCGTGCATGACTTGATGTATGAATGTGGAAGAAGCGAAAGAAATTTATCAGGATCGTAGCAGGTGGAAAGTGGTCTCTGCCTACCCCTATGGGAAACAGGCGTGATTTAATGTATGTATGTTTGTATTTCATAAGAATAAGTCAAGCCATTTCGGAAGAGTTTTGTTACAAACACTGTTATACGAGAATTTTATTTATTATTATATATACTTAAATAAATAGAAAACTTGAGACTCAGGAACAAATACAAATACAGGACAAATATTAAACTAGGCTATTTGTGTCGTCATTATAATTATAACTATCAATAACTATGTAAACACGACGTTATGACAAAAAAATATTATGGGAAACAACACAGCCATAGTGAATATAACTTTAAAAACTCAATTTTTCTAACAGTATTATTACCAGAAGGTAATTTTGTTTGAGATAACCAATCTGTAGTTGTAATAAATAGACTAATGAGTGTCAATATCGAGCGGGCAATCGGCGCGCGCGCAGTATCTACTGAGAGTTGATACAACCAGTTAAATTAGAATTGTATTTAATGAAATACAATCTCGTTCTAGCACTATTATAATAGATTGAGAATTAATGAATTTATACTTCAAGAGCCTATTAATTTAATGCAATTATTTATTATCTCGTGATATACTTTAAGCCACACTGGTAAACATCTTAGCCTAAGTGTGCAAAATGTGGTTACAGAATTATCAACAAGTTTTTAGAGTTGTTGGTAATTCTGTAGCTCTGCCTACCCCACTCTGGGAATAAAGGCGTGAGTTTATGTATGTATGTATGTATACTTTAAGCCGAGAAATATTTCCTAAGTAAGGTTTATGTCGGCTGACATGACGATTAACATATATTTTTAAAATTAAAAACATTTAAACTAGATTAATAATGGAGGGTAGGCTGATTGGCTAATATTTGACTAATAAGGACTAGCGATATATCACCGTATAGGTAATTTTATGTTGTAAAACTATTACTTTGACAGGCAGTAGGATATCCGATGATGTAACCAATAACAATAAGCACTATGCCTTTTTGGTCCAGTGTTCATACATTTCTGCCTTTCTCCTTTATCACATTTAACCAAATATGTTGACGATATAGTTTTAACCATAAAAACCTAAGTCACGGCTTTGTATTATACTCTTCTACTGTAGCTTCTTTAGAGATGAGCAGCACGACACACATACCATTCGTAATAAACATGAGTACAGCCACTTTCTATTAGATCAAACCATTTCATACTATATCCCTGTTAAGACTATTGTTAACTGCGCATTTGCAGTCTAAGATTGTTTTTTATAAGCAACGGTTTTATCAACTTCATAGAATCTCTAGAAACAAATGGTCAAAAAATCGTGCGCTTGCGACGGACGAAGGTCGCCGTCGCTGAGGCCGGTCGGTCACTCGAACAATGGCGATCTATTGTAATTATTATACTTACCGATGTTAGGCAACCGATCCCGACGATACCCGCGCGTGTGTGCGTGCCTTTATTAATGAACAACCTAATGATGCGTTTATCGTTTGTGGGTTAATTGAGGGAGAGAGATGCGAGATAGTTATGGGTTCATTCATTATGATGCGGTAATACTAGAGCTCGCGTAGGAGCGTTTCTTGTTGAAAGAAAGAGATCATGCACATGCATGCACGGGCATGCTTCGATGGTTCTGTCGTTTGGAAAGGATGGATGAAAGAAGATTGACGAAAGAGATATACAGATCGAAAGTGGGACGGGTCGGAAGGGGCCGCCCTAGGCGTACTTTTTCGAGTAAAATCGGAGAAATACTGGAAAAGGGCCGAATCTTAAGTACCCGAAACCGACGTGCGTGCATGACTCGATGTATGAATGTGGAAGAAGCGAAAGAAACTTGTCAAGATACTAGCAAGTGGAAAGAAGTGGTCTCTGCCTACCCCTCTGGGAAACAAGCGTGATTTAATGTAATGTAATGTAATGTAGAAAGAGAGAAAGGTGTTTAATCAGTGATACACATACCTTAGTGCGCTCTTTAGACAAATATTTTCCTATACCGGGAATCGAACCAACTAGGCTATAGGCGTCGTCGCTTTAGCTTTGTATGTATGTATGTATGTATGTAAACACTTTATTGTACAAACAAGAGATAACAATGATAAAATATACAAAAATATAACAGGGATGTACAAAGGAGGACTTATCCCTTTAAGGGATCTCTTCCAGTCTGCGCTTGCTTATGTGTATGTAAAAGAGCGTCGGTGGCCTAGTGGCTTAGGGGGTTGACTCGTAATATTAAGATACCGAGTTTATACCCCAGCCGTCGCCATGTATTAAAAGAAAAAGAAAAGAAAGAAAAATACATTTATTCACTACACACATTATTATTATTAATCATTTATTCATGAAAGACACATTTATGTTTACATATGATAGTATACTGCCAAACTGCATAACAGTTTGTTGGCAGCGCATTAATTGCTCTTGATACACAGTTGTGTCAAAGACATATGGCTAATTTATATTCATGCTATTAAGTATATTTAGAGACCTATAAATACCCGCAAGCTGGACCAATAAGAATGGGTAGGTATATTCTCACTGATCCTGATCACAATTATCTAATAATACCTTACTGACACTTTTCTTAAACGTACTCATTTTAACTTTTTCCACAAACAATTTTTCAGGCAAGGAGTTACATATTTTAGGGATTAGATATTCAAATGTACGTTTCCCATAATAATTAACAGGGCGAAACATGTCGGCAAATAACTTTGGTTTTCTCCTTGTGACTGTGTTTTTGTCTATTTTATCTAAAAAGGGGTCTATATTGTAGTTGTGGGAGGCTATCAGTAACTTAAATTTTTCATTAACAGGTAATATATTACATATTTTAAACAGTTTTTCATAATTCTTATTACACGACTGTTTCTGTTTATGGGTCACTAATAGCTTTAGGTATCTTATTTGTAACATTTTGACCATATCTAATTGCGTTTTAAAAGTACGCCCATATGCTATTAATCCATATTCTATTTGCGATTCTACTAGGGCACAGTACAGAGTACGTAAAGTTTTGTGGTTGACATATTTTTTAAGTTGCAAGAAGGTAACATAGATATATCTCAATTTACTACACAAGGCCTGTATATGCAATTTCCAGTTAAATGTTCTGTCTATAGTCACGCCTAGGTACTTAAAAGAGTCAACAAATTGTATTTTACTACAGTTACAGTCGTGTTTCAAATTGTGAAGGCAATTAAATGAAGAGCGTTTTAACTCTCTAATTAACAGTGGTTATGGTAATTGTGATAGATTACAAGCTTCACCAACTATTGTGATTCAGCCAGATATGGCTCTTGATACTTTTAAGGAGTCCCCTAGACAAATTTTAAGTAGGACTAAAACTATTGTTTATTCCGACCAACTTGGATCTGGACTAGGTTTACTGTTAAATAATAAATTAAAACAAAAGGTTACAAATTACTGTTACCATAATGCAACTTTAATGCAATTAAGTGATTTACTTTTAAAAGGAAGTTTTGACAAGACCACCACTTTGGTCATTTTGGTAGGTAATAGTCTTAGTGTGGATAAGTCCAGTGTTGATAAATTAATGTCAACACTTAATATAATTGAAGGTAGGGGAATAGGTAAAATAATATTGTGTGCGCTACCATACTCACACAGTATGCCATATAGTCATAATAATAAAATAGCTCACTTTAATTCTATGATGTATAATGCTATATGCTGCAATAAAAAATATCATTTCTTTGATTTTAACAAATTTATAAAGCGCCTTACCCTAACCACAGGAAAAATTCATTTGCCAAGGAAATATATTTTGACTTTGGTTGACCTATTAGCTTTTAATATAGAACCAAATATATACAGTAGCATCAAGTCCCAGCAAGCCAATATTAGCAATAATGCCTTACATCATGATTTAAACTAAATTATAGGACAGCGGAAACACCCTTGAGTATAAATTTAATCCATCAAAATATTCAAGGTTTTTCCAGCAAAGAACTAGAAATAGGGTTGTTCTTAGATAATGAAAATGTACAAATTATGTGCATTACTGAACATTGGCTTAGACCAGACCAATTGATATTAGATTTCATAAATTTTAAATTAGTTAGTTATTTTGCCAGAAAAAGTGCCATTCATGGTGGCTCTCTTATAATTGTTAAAAGTACCCTTAAATCCAAAGAAAGAAAGGATATTATAAAGCTATCGATAGAAAGGATTGTAGAAATTTCTTGCGCAGAACTAGAAAGTTATATAATAATATGTGTTTACAGACCACCACTATCTGATTTTTGCACATTTGAATCTACCATGGAACATGTGTTAAAATTAGCAAGTAATAGCCAGAAGCATGTTATAGTTTGTGGAGATTTTAATGTTAACTTACTTGAAACGTCAAATAATACCACTCGGTTACTAAGTTTAGTTAAATCTTTTAATTTAGCTAATCTGTTCTTTGAACCCACACGGATAGGTGTTAGTAGTGCAACCTGCTTAGATAACATTTTTTGTAATTGCGAATGTTTGGATAAAGAAATATTTAATTGTTTTAATTCTGACCATAGTGGTCAGAAGGCATCTTTCTTAAATGATTTTTATCAAAAACCTCAGACGATAACATACCGACCTATAACTAGCAATCGTTTGGAATTATTCAAAAATAAAGTTCAGGCTAATCTTTCAGTGTTACCTTTCTTAAACAATGACTCTAATAGTATTTACAAAGACTTGTTTGGCATAATTCTACACCAATTTAATAATAATTTTAAAATGAAAACTATTTCTAGGTCGAAAACCAAGTTTAGTGAATGGGCTACTGTAGGCATTCATAAGAGTAGAAATAGGCTTTATGACCTATATAAAGAGAGGGAGGACAATAAGAACGCCGACTTCCTAATTTATGTTAAGAATTATTCGAGGACCTTTAAGCAAGTTTGTTTAACTGCTAAGGCAAATTTTCTTAGTCTTAAACTCAAATCAGCTGACAATAAAGTAAAAACTGTATGGAATATTATAAATAGAGAAACAGGAAAATCAAAAACACGTGACAATCAAGTCACCATAAACGCAGGTGACAAACAAATCACGTCAAATAAAGACGTTGCCTTAGCATTCGAAGATTATTTTTCAAACATAGCCTCTAATACAACGAAATGTCTTAAATCATCCGCGGTTGAAGCTCAATCATTACTTTGCACTAATGTCAGTAAATGTAATATAAACTTTGAATTCAGCCCTGTAAATTCAGAATCAATAGTCAAGGTATTTAAATCGCTTAGTTTAAAAAAGACTGAGGATTTGTGGGGCACATCAGTTAGAGTACTATTTCATATCATAGATGTAATTGCACCCCATTTATCATTAATTTACAATAATTGTTTATCAGAGGGGATCTTTCCAGATCTCATGAAATATAGTAAAGTCATACCTCTTTTTAAATCGGGCGAGATGAGTGATTTAACGAACTTCCGTCCCATTTCCATACTACCCGTTTTAAGTAAAGTCTTTGAGAAACTAATGCTGAATGATATGTTAGGTCACTTTAATAGAAATAAAATACTTAACAGTAACCAGTTTGGGTTTACCCGAGGTCGATCAACAATAGATGCGGCTTCTGTGCTCATTAAATATATATATAACAGTTGGGAGAAATCTTGTGATGCAGTAGGAATATTTTGTGATCTTTCTAAAGCTTTCGATTGCGTGGATCATTCGACCCTAATTTTAAAATTAAAACATTATGGATTGTCCAATAAAGCTTCAAGTCTCATGTCTTCTTATCTAAGTGATAGAACTCAAACAGTTGTTGTAAACAAAACGCAATCTGTTGGAGCTACAGTGAAATTAGGTGTGCCGCAAGGCTCAATTTTAGGCCCTTTTTTATTTCTGGTTTATATAAATGACTTACCACCAACAGTAGATAAACTTTGTGAGATTGTACTTTTTGCTGATGATACTTCATTAATTTTCAAAGTAGATAGAAAGTCCATTGACTACAGTAGGATAAACGCCACACTAGTTAAAGTACTTAATTGGTTTACTAGTAACAATTTACTACTAAATGCTAAAAAAACTAAATGTGTTAGGTTCGCTTTGCCTAATGTTAAACCGGTAGATTCTAGTATTTTTCTAAATGAAGAGTGTCTGCAAATGGTAGATAAGGCAGTTTTTCTAGGCATAACCATAGATAAAAATTTGCAATGGAGTCCCCATATAGCGGTACTGGCAGGTAAACTAAGTTCGGCAGCTTACGCGGTTAGGAAAATTAGACAACTAACTAATGTTGAGACAGCTCGCATAGTTTATTATAGTTATTTCCATAGTGTGATGTCGTACGGTATTCTGGTTTGGGGTAAGGCAGCTGAAATACAAAGTATATTTGTCTTACAAAAAAGGGCTATTCGTTCTATTTATAACTTAAATTCCCGTGACTCCTTAAGAGAACTTTTTAAAGAAATTCACATCTTAACTGTAGCGTCTCAATTTATTTATGAGAATATTATTTATGTTATTAAAAATTTAAATTCTTTCACCAAAAATTCCGATGTACATAATCTAAATACAAGAAATAAAAATAAAATTGTTATCCGAAAATTCCGCGTCCGTAAAGTATATAAATCATTTGTTGGTCAATGCATTCATTTCTATAACAAATTACCTGACGAAGCTTTAACATTACCCTTTCCAGCACTTAAAAATTACTTAAAAAAGTCGTTAATATCTAAAGCGTACTATAGGGTCGAGGACTATCTAACAGATAAAAATGCTTGGCCTAAACCCGAAACTTAGTCATTCATAATTTGTAAAATTGCAAAGTTGTTTGTCTAGGGGACACCGTTTTTTTTTCCCTCTCCTCTCTTCCCCCCCCCCCCCCCCCTTGTCTCTCTCGTAATGTTTTTGACATGTTTTCCTGCTGAACTACGCATGCTATTTGCTATTTGATATTATATTTAATTTAATATTTATTGCTGTATATAATGCTAGATTAAGTACTACCATTGTAACATGTTTAAAAAATGACTGACTGCTGAGTTTCTTGCGGCGTTTCTTCTCGGCAGTGGTCTCCTCTTGGGAAGCGCTGGTAGATTCATGACATGTAAAAGTGCCCGTGCGGCCTACTTACTGAATAAATATCTTTTATCTTTTTTTATCATATGTGTGACCTACAATGCTACAGGGCTTACATTTTTTTAAGTTATGTGGGGACGACAAGTGCATGCCTTTTGTTTTTGACATATTTATAATGATGCCATTGTCGTGTGACCACTTAATTATGTTCTCTAAATCTGACTGTATACTTTCTTCGATTTTATGTTGATCCTTGTCTGCGTATATTATACACATGTCGTCCGCGTACATAAACATGTTACATTTCTCAATAACGTTGCATATACTATTTACGTGCATTATATATCCTACAGGTCCATATACAGAACCGGTTGGTACGCCACTCGTTATCATTGCTTCGTCACCCCGCACTTTTGCAATTTCTGTGATCATCTTTCGATTCATTAAGTATTGTTTAAACCATTCGTTAATTTTGCCGCGTATGCCACACTCGTACATGGCCTTTAAAAGCACGTCATGTTCGAGCGTGTCAAAAGCTTTTTTGAAATCAACAAAAATTGCTACTACGTGTTTCCTATCATTTAGATTATGACATACATCGTCTGCGAACTGCGCCAGGGCGGTAGCTGTGCTTTTGTGTTTCCTAAATCCGTGTTGGTTGTTTGAGAGTATGCTGTATTGTTCTAGGTAATTCGTTATTTGATGTAATATGGCTTTTTCAACAATTTTATTAATAACGGATAAGATGGCTATTGGCCTATAGTTAGAGTAAGTTTTGTGACAACCGGTTTTGTATATAGGCCTAATAATCGAGTATTTCAAGACATCCGGGTAAGATGCATTCTCAGTACACATGTTAATAAATTTTGCTAATATTGGACTTACATTTTCTTTGACTAATTTAATATCTTGTACTCTGATTTCATCATACCCGGGTGACTTGTGTACAGAAAGGCTGTCTATAATTTTTTCAATATCTTTAGGCATTATTTTTCTAAATCTAAACGATAGGTTACATTCTCTTATGTAGTCACTCCTATTTAGAAGAGTTAAACTGCATTTATGCTTTATAATTTCTATTTCTCGGGTGAAAGTGTTAGTGAAATTGTTGCATACTGTCTGAATCTCATTATCTTTACCTAAGTACTGCACTATTGTCCTATCAATGTTGTTAGGTTTTTTACCTATCCAAGTGTTTACGTTTTCCCATATTTTTCTATAATCCTTTTTACAGTCTATTATACGTGATTGTCTATATTTATTTCTCGCTGCCTCAATTCTTTTATTAACATTATTTCTGAATCGAGTATAGTTTAATCTGTGCGTTTTGGATTTCGGAGCTGATTTCCATTTTCTAAACAAGACATCGCGTTTTTCTATTAACAATAATAATTCTTGCGTTACCCATGGTTGTGTAAATCTTTTGTTAGGTATTGTTACATCTCTTTTACAACTAGCATATATGTCACTAAATGTTAAGCGAAGAGAGTTATACAGTAATAACGGACAGTTAATTTTTAAGAGTTCGTTCCAGTCGATTTTCTTAAGTTTTTCCTGCAGTAATTTGTTCACAATCACAGAACGTACCTTATTGGTTGCATTACCTCCAAGTCCGTCACTCTGTTTTATCTCGTACAATAGTAAACCGGTTAGGTAGTGGTCGGAGATCTTTCCCGCTGCCAGCACAAACGATGAATGACGATAGGTATTTACGCGGGTCCATATGTGATCTATGCACGACGCAGTCAGCTGTTCACCATAGACTTCTTCTCGTGTGACTTCCTCGTAGGAACACTGTAATCCGTACGTGCACATTGCGTTCTTGTATTCTATGACTTGTGGATTTGTCCCATTACATATGTTTATGTTTATGTCGCCGGCGTAAATAGCATTCATGTTAACGGGGATTTTCTTGAGTATTTCTCCGATCGCTTGTAAATACTTTTGTTTACATGAACTTGGCGGTCGGTACACCGCTATAAGGTATATAGGTTTCCCCCCGAAAATTTCTCCGTGTGTTATTTCACATTCAGTATTCGATATAAGCTTGGGCGTCCATGTTAAACTGTTTCGAAGATAAACCATAATGCCTCCTCCTCTTCGTGTTTCCCTTGTGTTCGGGTACATCTCAAAGTTAGGTATATTGTATACGTTGCATTCACATCGTTTTATATTTATCTCTGTTAAGATGATAACATGTAGCTTGTTGAATACGGGTTCTAATAATGTAAGTAATGAACTAAAATGCTTTCTAAGCGATCTTATGTTTAATTGTATTGTACATAGTTTTGTATCTGTCTGCTGGTTAATGTCGTTATACCAAGTGTTTATCTCGACGTAATTATTGTGTTCAGTGTTCTGTATCACTGAATCTAAATTATGTAATGTATTGAATGTGGAATATTAGTTTATCATTCTCATATCCAGTAAGTAGACGGGTACATACCCGTTATGTAAAAGTAGTAGCGTTAATGTTGTTGGGATATTCTCAGCCTTTGTTTACGAACTCTCGTACGTCCATTTCCGTTCGCACTTGGTAGATTTTTGCTCCTTGTTGTTCTTTCCTAACCAAAATTCTACCTCTTTGGATCCATATGTACTTATAGGTATCCCTGAGCTGCCTTTTTGTCTCTTTAAATAAGTCACGAACTTTTCTGGTGACATCCTCATTGATATATATCCTTGCATCGCTCTGGCCATTATTGACGCGCGCATTAGTCAGCTGCTGCGCTGTCTTACGCTTATTCAGCCATTGCTCTCTCGCCGCGCGTGACGTCATGCGCACGATGACGATGCGCGGGCGAGGCGATCTCTTATCGCCCGCGCCGGTGGCGGCGTCCGCCTCGTTAGGCCTGTTTTGTGAACCTACCCTCCATGCAGATTCTACACAGTTCTCACTTATACCTAATTGCTTCGCAATCTCGGGAATAGTATATTTCAGGTTCTCGTTCTCTCTCTCGATCAAACCAATAATTTCTATGTTGTTTTCCTTCTCTTTAAGTTCTATGATGTCTAATCGCTCCTCTAATGTTGCTGTGTATTTTTCCAGGTACACATTTTTATGTGAGAGGTCTACGACTTTGTTTTCGAGGGATTTTATTTTTTCAGTGCTCTCTTTCTTGTATTCTAGCATTTCCTGATACTGCTCGGCGTAGAATTCTACCGCTTTGGTTAGATCTGCGATATTGCTTTTTATATCTCGGAGTGAGTATAGTTTTTCGTTCACTTGGTGAAGCAGGTCTTCCACCGTGGCTGATTTTGCGTCGATATTTATTAAATGGCTTCTATCCGGTGTTCCTGTGCATGTATTTTCCGCACAACTAACACATATTTCGTCTTTCAAAAACCGCTTGTCCTTAATACACACTTTGTGATACGCATCTCCACAATTTCCTTTACACTTCACTGCATCTCCTTTCGCGAGTGCCACGTACTTTTTACACACTTTGCAGTTCACCATTTTTCCGAGATAACTAGTAGGTACTTAAATAATTAAGCGCGAACAAATAGCGATTAGGCGCGACCGTACGTCAAGAGCGTCGCCGGTCAACATGAAACACAGACAAAAGTAAAAACAAAAAAAGCAATAAAAATAGTACTGTCTTTGCGGCAGTGAATCGGAAACTGGCTCAGCATAATGCTGAGGTGTTAAACACCTGCAGCGCTGATTTTCAGCCAGCTCCGTTTGCGACAGACCCCAACTAGCAAAGTAGTCATATAAGATTGAGATTATTCAGCTAATAAATCGTATTAAAGTCGTATAAACGCGAATTATACAGAAGCTGTCGTATAAAACCAGCTTATGCAGCATTTTAGAAACTCAGCATTACAGTCATATTATGATACCGAGTACACGTTTATTCGACTTCCTTTTATGACTTAAGAGTCATATAAAAAATTGCTGAATAAGACACATTTAATAGACGATTATATGACTTTTTACTCGAGTAACAGTAACTTATATAGCTGACTTATGACATGCCAGGCAGAGTCGAGTAAAAGTAATGTGGTTACTATTATATGGCTGTTGTGCTGTATATTTTGCATGAAGTCATATAAACGCGAATTATAGATCATGTTATATAGAAGTATCTTATTCAGCACTTTGGTTTAAAGTCATACTATGATGCTGAGTAAACGTTTACTCGACGTCTTTTTATTACTAAAGAGTCATATAAAATAATGCTGAATAATCTACCTCTATACGACGCTCATGTGACTATTCGGTCGAGTAATAACATCTTATATACCCTTTGCTCGAGTAAATGAAATATGGTTGCTATTATATGGCTATTGTGCTGTATATGCTGCATATAAACGCGAATTATAGATCATGTTACATAGAAGTATCTTATTCAGCACTTTGGTATGGTAGCAACATAGGTGTCATGGCGCTTTAACCGCTAAGCTTGCTATATAAGAATCATTTATATGACATATTAATCGTATAAATGATATATAACCGCATCTCACGTAAAAAATCAAAATATTTATTTAAAATAAATTTAAATAACTTATTATTATTGTGGGGCGTTAAATATTTACAATTAAACATAGTATACTTTATCAATAAAGTGGCCTTCGCAACACATTTCCACCATTAAGTCGAATTTAACAGCATTCATAATACCGTTCGAGTTATAATGTCAACATGGCCATATATTTCTTAGAAATCAAAATAATACTCACCGACATTTATTTTCACTCAACTCACTAAGTTCCTGTGGTATGAGATGTCAATTCTTCTGCTGTTTAGCCTTCCAGGACGTCACTTTTATTCCACTATTACGTTGTATATTTAGCAATAACATGTCAAATTAGTCATAACGTAGTTCCATCTATGATAATTATATAACTAATAAGCAACTAACTCAACGCTTATATGTCCTTTATATGATTAAAAGTCATATAAAAGTCATATAAGTCGCTTTTATACAGCTAATGAGTTATAAGATAGTCACGTTGGTGATTATTATATGACCAATAAGTGGCTGGCGGTTGCAGTTAAATGACTTTTATATGACGAAAACGCTGAGTAAAATGGGCCCAAATCGCGTTCTATAACCGTTTTCATTACGTTTATATGACTAATATCATAAGCTAACAGTCTGAATATGTTACGTTGCCGCGACCATTATATGACGAAATTTTGCTAGTTGGGACGGACGGTACGCTAAACGAATAATAGTAGTAGTAGTAATAATAATAGTAATAGTAGTAGTAGTAGTGTAGGTAATATGATTTCTTCTAAATTAAATACACTACCCGATGCTTGAAATTAAGTGGCCTCTGGCGGCGAGTAACTTTGAACTCCCTTACAAGTTTAAATTTATCGAAAACAAATATTTCTTTACGAAGTAAAAAAAAACAGTGGTCAATTTCATGATTACCAATCGATTATTTTTTAAATTTAAAAAGTTCATCTAAAATCGATTGTGCCAAGCCACCTGCATCGATATGTATCGCCTGTATCGTTGTTACATAACAATAACGTGCATACAGATAATTATCAGCCTTCCGTATGTCACGGACAATAAAAATCGTATCGATTCAGAATCGGACGTTACGATTACGACTTGAAAGAGATCGTCGTGGCGGGATCGAGGGCTACACGTACTCTTGCGCAATAGTAATTATTTTATTTATATTGCGTTCGGCCAGATGAATGGACGGCTATTTTGTTTTGTATCAATGGTAGAGGTTTAGCAAAAAATTATTACAGTAAATTTATTTTGAAAAGATGAGAAACGTCCAATAATTAAAATTATTTATCAACAATTTTAAGTAGAATACGTGTACGTATTTTACTATATTTCAGCTCTTTTTTGCTATTTAAGTCGTAATTTGTCACAAGTCCTGCCACAATAATAAAATAAGTATATATTTATAAAATATTAGGGTGGTATTACCGAATATAAATATAAATTGTAGGAAACTTTAACTTTGGAGGGTTTCTTACAAATTTGTATTATTCGATATAAATGAATGCATGTATTATCTTACTGTAAACCCAAATAAACGATTTAGGGATAGAGAAAAATTTGTATATCAAAGACTATAGGTAAGTGGGCGATGTGTAAATAACGTATTTTTCGGTTTAACTAGTAACACTTAATATACAGGTCTTTTTTGTTCTGTTTAAATTAAATATTAAAATAACTCAATTCAATTTAACCACGTTAAAAGCACCTATTCATATCAAATGTGTATCCAACAAACAACGCGTCCCCTCTTATCGATCTATGAAGTTTTATTGATCTAAAAACCAATAGCATCAAGCACAAAGCCCAGCAGAGTTTAAATTGGACTGTCAAAGGCGGCTTAATTACTTCCTAATATTGACAAAGCTGGTTTTTGCTCATTCTTGTGTCATTATGTCGGCTGACGAGAAAAAAACTTCATCGTTTCATTACACGGAGCTTGCATTGCTACACCGCGAGGAAAACATATCAAGTCTGCGT
>OZ014451.1:11885967-12087248 GCA_963966035.1 Acleris laterana
ATCAAGTCTGCGTCTTGCGTTTTATTTTACATCAAGTATAATAACATTCTGAATTATCTAATATTAGATATAACAATTTACTTATTACGGACAGTTGATATGTTATAATGAAGAATAAATGGGCTGCTCTAAATGTGCTTAAATGGAAACCTTTACTCATACATACATACATTAAATCACGCCTGTTTCCCAGAGGGGTAGGCAAAGACCACTCTTTTCCATTTGTTACGATCTTTACAAATTTATTTCGCTTCTTCCACAGTCATACATCGAGTCATGCACACACGTCGGTTTCGCTCATTTACTCAGTATTGGGTAGATCAAGGTTGAAGAAGAAGAGAGAAGAGAAGAATAAAGAATACAAAAAAACAGAAGACAATTTACAAGAATTCCATTTGCCATTTGTACTTTTCTTTTATTGTAAAATAAAGTTAAAATAATAATTAAAAAAAAACTGACCTAGTCCCATTCTAAGTTCTAGTACTAGGGAACGATAAACGTTTTTATTTTAATATCAAGACTGCTATCCCGAGACTGGCAAGACTGTAAATGCGCAACCAGCCCTGAGCTGTCGTGGTACCAAAGAAGGCGTCTAACTGCGATGTATATTCAAAGCATTCTATACTCTAATAGTAACAACATTAGATTTAAAATGCTTATAATATTACCGGCAATTTATCACCTTTTTGGTATCACGTCAGTGAGGACAAAGACTAACTGCCTCTATGTTAATAATTTCACTAATATCAAAGTAAATAAGTTACTATTGTTACAATCAGCTTTGGTTGATTGAATATTTTTTCTCTGTTATCATAAGGCACTTGGACATATCACTTGGACGCTTTGATGAAGGATTGGCCGAAGATTGCCTCAGAGGGGAAGGGGTACAGGGAATCAACGGAGGCCTTTGCTCAGCAGTGGGACACAAGATTAGGCCAATTTATTAATAATAATAATAATAGTGGAATTCTCGGAAGGGAGTGGGATTCTACCTTAGGCGTACTTTTTCGGATGAAATAGGAGAAATACTGGAAAAGGGCCGAATCTTAAGTACAGTTTCGGGTACTTAAGATTCGGAAAAGAAAAAATATATTTCAATCAACCAAAGCTACGACTCGATGTATGAATGTGGAAGAAGCGAAATAAATTTGTCAGGATCGTAACAAGTGGGAAGAAGTGGTGCCTACCCCTCTGGGAAACAGACGTGATTTAATGTATGAATGAATGAATAATAATCATACGATAAAAGGGAAAGTGTCTGTTAGTCTGTATTCATGTGTGAAGGGTAGAAAGAGAGAGAAGCAGATAGCCATAAAATTTATTTGGAAATTAAACGGTACAATCCTATGTTTCTTAATTCGGGTCGCATCTTGTGACGTTCCTTTGCATGCAATTAATTTCCTACTTTCAAGCAGGGGAGTTATTATGACATAGTTATGCAATTCTGTTTAGGCTGAGAGAAAAGGACGAAGCTATATAACTGCCATAGCTCTGTCCCTTACACTCACCGGAAAATGAACTGCATAGCTATGTCATAATAACCCCCAGTAATTTAAAAAATATTCCCTTGTATGGGTACTCTCTACAACTTAATGTTAACACCGTCAGCAAAACCTACAACTGAATTACAACCCCATTCATTACAATCTAACCTCTTTCCTGTTACAATTTCAACGAACAAAAGAATTCCAGAATTCACGTGCCTACGCGCACAATAGGCTTGTGTACAATGGGAGCGAATGTATTATTCAGGCGTTATCGGCGAGCGCACGAGCCACACAAATTGCGCAGATCTGCATCTATGGATCGCGCATAGATCTACATCGGGAGCTTGGCCGTCACGATGTGAGGAAGGCATTTTTATTATTTAATGTGTGGCAAATGTGAAGGACGGTTACTAGGTAGGTATGTGGCTTGTTTAATAGTAATGTTCGATGCTCTAACACACACTTACTTTAAAAAAAATAGTTTATATGTATAATATTTACTTTTAGGAATTTAAAAAATATAAACAAAACAACCACGTGATATAGTTCGTCAGCCAATAGGAGCAGAACACTGATACGTCAAAGTTCGATAAAACAGTTTTGATTGGCTGTTTGGCAATGTCACGTGGTTTGGATTGTTTACATTTTTTTGAATACCGAAAAGCATAGACTATAGTTATGGTAGTAACATTTTTTGAACTTGTACTAGTACTACCATAGACGAGATGCAAACGGTGCTAGTATTTTCTATTTTCTATTGACTCAAAATGTGTGGATTTGACATAAGTGTTTAACACGTCATCAGCTCTGTCCTTATAAGCCAATAGGCAGAATCTCACATTCAATAGCCAAAGCAGATTCAATCCTCTGTCCTTAACAATAAGGTTGCATTTGCTACAGGAGTTTTCTTCTGAGATACTGTAATTTGTCTTAGCAGGGCAGAGCTCGCATCAATACTACAATTAAGTTTATTTTCAAAAACTGCTAGTCTCGTTCGATTTTCATCTTGACTAGGCCTCTGGAATCAGAGAATATGCATAGGATAGAATATAATACTATAACTTTATTTTAGGGTATAAGGCCCATATTTATACCTTAAACAACAACCCATACATACGTAAACTCAGCGGGGTAGACAGCGCTAAAGACATACCAACAACTCTAAAAACTTATTGATATTTCTGTAACCACATTTTTCACAATAAGGCTAAGATTGACCAGTGTATGCCGGTGTCCTGCCTTTTGACCAAATCATCATTTGACAAACTTTATCATTTTACAAACTTTAATTTCGCAAACACGAGTTTGGGCTTAAACTATTACATATAACAAGTTTACATGGGCTTATTAAATAAGTTAGGTTAGACTTGCGACCACGACAAAAAAAACAATGCAGCGGGAAGTATCTCTTTGCAAAATGAAAGTTTGTAATAGTACATTACTTAACAAGGGCTGTAAAAGAAAGAAAGCCCGAAATCGCAGGTATTTGAGACCCGAGCCGTAGGCGAGGGTTGTAAATATGCGATAGAGGGCTTTCTTTTTTACTGCCCGTGATGAGTACACAATTTTACGTCTTCACCTGGCCACATAAAAAAATATAGAAAAAATATAAAAAAAAAAATGATATAGTTTGTCAAATGATGATTTGGAATAACATTAGTAAAACAATCTCACCACAAAGGTAAATTACCTATACCCATAGTGGTGTACAGAATTGACATTGGCAGTTTTCTGATTTCTACTCTGTACTTTTAGCATTTTAAGTATTATATTTGCGTCAAGGGTTTACGAAGAAACCCATCTGGTTTTAAAGTGTTAATTCCATTACAAACACCCTGATTACTATTGTATGGTTAACGCGATGATAGATAGTTCTTCTTAACTTGGCAGACAAGTCGGTCAAGTCGTACTCATAAAACGATACGATTGCAATAGGGGTATAAACAAGTAGAATACAGGCTCTGCTATGTTGAACTGTAAATAAATATGTAAATTCCTGGTCTCAATTTCCTCTGGCACTGTTTCACAAACCAACAGCTTAATTGTATCATGTTATTCAATCAGATGACAAAAGCATAATCTCAGGTACAGTCTAGTGAAATAGTCGCCGAGATGAATTTCATTGTGGCCGTCATGCCCCGCCGATTATACAAATTATGCTTTCATATTGTGTCGACATACTGTCTGTCGTTGTGCCACAGTGTTATTAAATCAGTAGGATATATTCGAAGAAGCGTATGTCGAGCAGCTTGTATGTGTGCGTGCTTGATACGTACACTCCACAAACTAATAACGCTGATTAACGCTGAATCAGCCGTGGCTGCCTAACTCGAGCTCTTAAAGGACTAGAATTTAATAAGGAACAAGACATTTATGTGCGAAATAAACACTGCAACACAACAAACATAGTATAACACGTAAACAGAACTATCGATGAATTAATAAGGGCCTAGTCAAGATACAAAAAGCTCAGTTACCGATTTTCGAAAATCGACAAGACATAAAATTGACTGACGTAAGCTGATGTAAGACCGCGTATACCGCTTATGTTAACTCCATACATTTTGAATTCCATAGAAAACCAAAAAGTTTGCATCTTGACTATAGTGTTACTCGTAAATATTACTAGTTTAGAAACGTTTCTTTGTAGTGTAAAGTCAAAAAGAAAAACAATTCATTCACAAAAAACATAGCGTACGGTGAAAGGTGAGTTGAGCTTTGTGTCGTATAAAGCTGCGTTATTGAGAATGCACGGAGTAAAATGTGTTTTGTACGCTCTTACGGGACTAGTTAAACTTGGTGGTTAATATCAGCTACTTCAAGTTGACAATTAATGATCAAGCTTAAGAGAACCACATCCTTGTTTAGTATGTACTATCAGACCATTGGAACCTTGACCCACCATAGAACTGTGTCACAGAGACGTTATGATTCAAGTCATAAGAAGTGTCAAACAAATTGTTTTATAATGTCACTGTGACACCGTTCTATGGTGGGTCAGGGTTCCATTGGGCTGATAGTACAGCCGAAGCCACAGCGCTGGAGTGTTATTCTCTCAAAAACAACGAACGAGCGAAATCGCAGCGGCGAGTTTAAGTAGTCCCGTCAGAGCGAACAAAACATATTTTAGGGCATGCATTTTGAATTAAGCAGCCTTATACATTCAATCCATCGGCAGAAACCATGCTAAATTGAAAATGCACGCGCTAAAATATGTTTTGTTCACACTGACGGGCCTACTTAAACTCGCCGCTTAGACATTCACTCGTTTGTCCGTTCGACCGTCGTTGTTGAAAGAATCACTACCCTGGTTACTTTTCTGTATATACTTTGATTGAGCTTCGGTATGCGCCTGAGTTCATCTATGACGTTATTCACGAGCTTTGTAACGAGCTTTCAAGCCTCAGATGCTTTGCTTAACATAAATTAATTCTTAGCTAGTTAAGTGAATTTATATGGACATCTATCCAACACAATTTAAGTGTCATTTGAAAATTGTCGTCCCCTTTGCTGTAGATCTTTCTAGACTAATTAAGTGGGCACTTAAAGTTCGGCCTTAATTACGTGGCAATATAGCGATAGAAAGTGAAATGTGGCGGTGAAGAGTTTTAGACGTGACATCTTCTGTTTAGTCCTCGTGAGAAAATTATCTTTGACCGAATAATTGTCGAAAGGACTTTTTGTTTGGGGAAGTGAGAAGGCAAACAAACACACAGGCCACCTGATCGTAAGTAGGATCGTTACCCATGGACCTTTGCATTCTTAAGACTGCAATCGTAAGACCGCAAATGCGTAGCCAACCCTGAGGACTAAGATGGAATGCCTGTATGCTAGTCATTTCACCGGTGGTCTTATCCCTACACCGGAACATTACACAGCCAACACTGCTGCTTAGCGGTAGGTTAAAGAATAAGATGATAGAAGCGGTTAGAACGGACCCTGCACAAGGTCCTACCACCACTGAAATTTCGCTTAACCTCCTTAAGACCCAATTTAAAACGCTATTATTTATGAATATACCTGTTGTTCATTAAAATAAGTACCGATTGTCAATAATAATAATTGGAACTAGCTTTTTACGCCGACTGTCTTTTTTTGTAAAGTGCTGCTTATCAAGATTAAACTAATGTGTCCTAACCAGCTCTTAGGTACAAGAATATTGCATTGTCACTGAGCTTATATAATATGGGGTGGTGGGGTGAAAATTGACTTGATTTTTTTTGAACCAAACATCTTACACAGTTACTTACTTATAAAAAGTGCAAGTCAAATAAAATCTTGTAAAAAAACAAGATTTCTCGTTTTTGTTCAGTTCTCTACATCACTAAAACCTCGCACATTTATCACACCGTAGGCAGATTCAACCAACAGCTTTTATTATTTAGCTTAGCGGTACAGTCGAGTACAAAGATACACTTCTGTACCTTAATCCATTGAAATACAGTGCCAAATTGCATACATATCTTTGACTCAACTGTACTATAATACCTTTAAACTACCCAATAAACTTTCTATCAAATCCCCAAGCCAGTGCTTGCATTGGTAATATTGTATTACTATGCATTAAATTTCGAATAGAAACTTGTAAGTGAATATAAATAAATAATCTGTAAGCGATCGCAGCCCACTTTCCTGCGCACCTGACAGTGAGATGCGCATGGCCTGAGCGCAGATATAATCGAATATTTCGTAAATAAAAACTTGGCCAAGTGCGTACCGCATTTAAGCTCGGGTGCACTGCGTAATTCTAAGGAGTCATGTCATATTTATTGCACAAAAGAATACACTTATACAAAAGGCGAACTTAATGCCGTAATACATTCTCTACCTGCTAACCTTTGGGCAAAGAAGAAGCAGAGATTGTGGTGATTGTGGTGGATATTCGTAATTCCGAACATGATTTTTCGATGGAAGAGTATTTTATATCTTGTTCGTAGTTCTAACCTAACCTAACCTACGTATAGCAATTGAATTATGTTAGCTAAGAAAACTACAGCACATAAAAATATACCAACATACATAGGTACATATATTTGACGACGCGCTGGCCTAGTGGGTAGTGACCCTGCCTACGAAGCTAGTGGTTCTGGGTTCGAATCCCGGTACGGGCAGATATTTGTGTGATGAGCTCGAATATTTGTTCCTGAGTCATGGATGTTTTCTATGTATTTAAGTATATATTTCTCTATATAAGTATTTATATCGTTGTCTAGTACCCATAGTACAAGCCTAGAGCTTAGTTTGGGACTAGGTCACTTGGTGTGAGATTGTCCCCTTATATTTATTTATTTTCATTTATTTATTTTATATTTTTCAATGAGCAAATAAAACTGTCTCTATGACAATTTCAAACTCCCGCTTCCAATTAATTTATTAATATAAAAAACTCCTAACTCCAGCTTTCGTTATAAGTAAATTAAAAAAAATAAGCTACGACTTTAACATGCCAACCAACATACACTAAAAACGGGTATGTAAGTTAATTATCTTACCGAATCACCTTTCAACGAAGGTATCAATACGCAGAATTTTAATTTCGTCTAAAATATGTATGTATGTATGTACGGTCACGAGCGTTAATTTGGGACCCATTTCATGAAAAGTACGCTTGAAGTCATCAATGTCATTAAAGATGTCAAGTCCTTTGTAACTTTTACGAAACTCAACCTTATTGTTGTGGAATGTCAGATTGACTTTGGACCTAAGGTGGGTACCAAATTTAAACTCGTGACTGTATGTAAAGACTTTATTGTACAAACAAAAGAGATAACAATAGAATAGACAAAAATATATCAGGGATGTAAAAAGGCGAACTTATCCGTTTAAGGGATCTCTTCCAGTCATCCAGAACCAGGAACCAGGATTTGGTCGGAAATCTAGGTAGCAAATTTTTTTTGGTAATCTTAAGTGTAACCTTACCTAACCTAAGTAATTAATGTTCAAGATATTAGTACAGCCTATTGAAAACATAATAGTTTTAGCAGAAGATAGTGTTCGATGAAATGATACAATTGTTGAGGTTTATTTCGATATATACCTACCTACTATAAAGATCACATTGTTATCTTTACGATATGAACGGAACCCTAAAAACAACCGCGGGTGAGAGGTAGCATTATATTTCCATGGGCCGTCTAATAATCGATTTTTTCGCAACTCGAACTGCGTCGCGGGCGATTGATTTCTTTTCGATCTAAATTTTAGCATCGTAACTTATTACGTTACGCACTACGCAAAAACACTTTACGACATTCATGTTAATAACGGTTTTAACATGGTATTGGAACATTGGACATAATAAACAAACTATGACTTAACGAAACGATGGTCTTGTCCGGAGCGCTAGTAGATTCACAGCATAATAAATAAATAAATAAATAAGGGGGGGGACAATCTCACACCAATTGACCTAGTCCCAAACTAAGCTCTGGGCTTGTACTATGGGTACTAGACAACGATATAAATACTTATATAGAGATATAAATACTTAAATACATAGAAAACATCCATGACTCAGGAACAAATATACGCTTATCACACAAATATCTGCCCTTACCGGGATTTGAACCCAGGACCACTAGCTTCGTAGGCAGGGTCACTACCCACTAGGCCAGCGGGTCGTCAAATATTATCGCCCGTATGTGGAAAATTTATTGAAAAAATATTTAAATTATGATTTTGATTTATGATATGGATACAACATCACAAACTATGAACTATGGAAACTATAAAACAATACTGCAATAGTATTTATGTAAATAAATAATGATAGAAATATCCAAAGCTTTTTGATACGTTCTGAAACTGACTCAAAATGCTATATAAAAATAAATTTGCGGAACTTGATACAATTTCGTATGGATATATTCACTAATTCTGTATATGTTTTTTTTATTAAAAAGGAGAAGGCACAAGAGCACTCAGGCCACCTGATGATAAGTGAGATCTGGGACCCATAGACATTTGAATTCTTAAGATTACAATCTCAGGACTTCATTCCTAAGACTTCAAATGCGTTACCAACCCTGAGGATTAAGATGGAACACAAAATTTCACTGGCCGTCTATGCTCACACCGAAATACTACAATGTGAACACTGTTGCTTGGTGGTGGTTTAACGGATAAGATGGTGGTAGTGATCCGGACGGACCCCGTACATAGACCTATTACCACTTGTGTATAATATATACACCTGCCTTATATTAATATACCGTATATTAATATAAGGCAGGGTTAAATTAAAAGGGCCATTCTACTTTTCAGTGTACATTTTTGCTATCGTACGATAAAAAGTATACCAAATGATGAATCCGCGAATAAACAAATAACGTGAACTTAGAATGTTTACGTTTAACGGTTTTCAAAAAAAATTATCCTAAATTACTCAATTATCGCTGAAGAATCTTGGTAACTCAGTGGTAAATTGCACATTTTCCATAGAAAAGGCGGGGACATCAACGTCCACTGCGTTACTCACTTTATAGTTATTACAAATAACTTTTTATGAATTAGGTTAATTCTATATATAAGCTTATTGACGTCCCTTTTCTAGTTTTAAGTTAGAAAAAGCAGCACTTTACCGTTTGTTGAAATAAAAATAGTTTAGTGAGAGCGTGGCTAAAACTTATGTACAACGAAAAGTAGAATGGCCCAAAAACCTAAGTTTATATTGAAAAGTTAGTTGGAAAGTATATTACATTTTTAATCGGAAATATTGTAAAGGTGACATGCTAATAATGAATTTATATAAAATTTATACAAATCTCACTCAATAAAATTGTATAAGTAATACAAATTTAAAAGGCTACAATGCTTTTAGCAACTTAACCTCAGCAAAAAAACAAACTAAAAGCTCCATAGGCTGCAATGTGGCCGCAATCTCCAGCCTATTTAATATTTAGCGCACCAAGCAAATCTATTAGATCTACAATAATTGCTAGTAATCACATTTATCTGCAGGAAGTTTTGTACTGCGTTGTAATAAGGCTGTAATCAGATACTAAAACACTTTTAATTTTGCTCTGACCTTCGAGGTGTCGGCCGCTCGCGAGCGAAGAAAACGAGCGCCAGATAAACGATCGCTCGTGTACCACGGCTTCTATTACTAGATAGATACTCTCTGAAAAAATATCTTTATTTATTACAATGGGTTGTACATTTTGTACAATACAGGGTGTTTATTCTACAAGGGAAAACTATATTATGTTCTGCGCAATGGTGGTCTGGTTGAAAACGGTGGTACATTTTACCTACTGTGAAAAAAAAAGACAACTTATCCCTATTAAGGTTGTCTGGAATAGATCGCTTATCAGCGTTAATGTGCCATACGAGAGCTCGTTTACACGTCGGTAATACCTATAGAGCGAATACAATACAATACAATACAAAACACGTTATTGTACACCAAAAACCGCCTGTTGTTTACCTGTGTTATTTTTAATTGAACTGTTTCTATGTAATGGTTTTGTTTGGTGTACAATAAAGTGTTTTGTATTGTATTGTATTTGCTCCATATTACCGACGTGTAAACAAGATCTCGTGTGGCACATAAGCAAAAAAAAATTGAATTTAGAATTTTATATTTTTGACATGTGTATTTTTAATTGGCCGCCATAAATAAAAGCAGCTCGTATTTTAAAGTTGATATCAAAGGCAATATTCTTTTACCCTGTAGAATAGAGGCACAGTTTTGTAGAAGTTGTGGCAGAAGAAAACTTACGTATATCAGCTCACTTGTTATATAGCTAACAGTGGTGGTGATGTAAACTAGTAATTTTAATAGTAATAATATGCATTTTATGTAAGTTTCAGTATGTACATATAAATTGTATAAATGTATATTTATTATTTATTTGTTATATTGTTTTTTTTTCAAGGGTAATATAGATCACTTTACTTTTTAAATTCTTCTCATAAATATGTTAGTACACTTGCCTACTCGATACACAACCTTTCACTTTCTGAATCTCTGCTGGAAAAAATCCCTCAAATTGGTGTAGTCCTGAAGTAATCTGGGTTATGAAAAACTTATATAAAGTAATACATACATAAAAAACACATATTTTCGCCCATACCGGGAATCAAATCTAAGACCGTCAGCTTCATAGGCTACAACTAGGCTAACTACGTCATCAATGTAATGCGTTAGTTATTTATTTAAATATTAGACTAGGGAAGAGTTTAACTAGTGACCCATTTTCTATTTTACACCTTTATTCTAGAAATAAATACTCGAATATAATCAAATAACACTCGAAGCGTATGTTATTTATGTGTAAAAATATCGACATTTCTTGACAGTTAACTTTTTCATCCAGCTTAACCCCTTTACTTATAAACGTGGAATAAGCTTGGAATAGTTTATACCATGCTTTGTCACTTTCTGTCAGCTGCAAATGTCTAAATTACAGATAAGGACAAAGCATGGCATAAACTATTCCAAGCTTATTCCACGTTTACAAGTAAGGGGGTTAGAGTCAGAAAAAAGTATGACATGCTTAACAAAATGTATCTGGCAGGTTTTAACACAAAATCATCAACGAAACATTCATGTTTATTTAATACCCTACCACTTGCCATGTATCTCGGTGTTTCGAACGGGTAATAGTAATTAGACGCGGAAAGAATGGCGGTGAATCAGCCGGGAGCGAGGTCACGACGCCTGCGCAGCCCTATTCTGATACTGTTACTATTTTACTGCAATCTTGCAAGCTTTTCTACTAAACGTTCTCACTATGCGCTAACTTGTTCAATCCATAGCCCTAGTTAATTATTAGAATCTGTACAAGATTTGATGGACGCGTCGAACGCTTAAGCTAATTCCATATATCTTGTCAGTTTTCGAGATCTTTATTCCACTTTGGTTTGGCTCATCTACCTTCAATATTATAATGGTATTGTTAATTTTGTGCTCTTACTTGGTTATGGAATACCTAATCGTCATTTATCCTAATGCATCGTTTGTCCAAATTTTTGTCAATCTTAAAGCCATTTCCACTTAAATTTTACTTTGTAAACTTTGTAGTATTGTTATAATACCACCCTAACCTAACCAAACCTTACATATAATTGGAAAACTTAAAAAGTTACCTAACCCATCTGAAAAACAGTTTAGGGCAAATGAAATTTCGGACAAACGATGGGTTAGGACAAACGTTGTCAGGGATTCTGAGGAACACCCCTCTTACTTAATAATTAAACATTGAATGTTGTCGATGAATTAAACATTTTGCGTTGTGATACGTTTTATGATATGATTGTGGATAAAACGAGGGTAAACCAGTAGTAAGATAGTAATAAGATTTTAATTAGGTTGAATAGGGCCGCAGTATCAACAGCATCGCAGCCCGCGGAGCCGCGCCCGCTTTCGGTATGGCGCGTTTTATAACGTTTTCGTGAACACATTGTTAGCTAACTCGCTTGGGTAAGAGCATGTCATATGATAAACATATTCAATTACACTATAAGTATACCCAGGTTTATATGTCTGGTTCACGAAGAATTTAAAACGGGTGTCTACTTTTACCTTAGTGCCATTTGTCATAAAATCATTTGTCATAATTAATGTAAGCCACAATGTTCAGTACCCATAATGTTAAGTGCGCATAATATATTGATCTTCCTAAGATATTTTGTCGAGTGATGATTAGGAGAAATGATTATTAGGATCACAAATGTTATGACAAAAAATAGAGACACGTTAAAAACTTTGAAGGCTAAAAAAAAAGAATAAATATCGTTTTAATGACGTTTGAACCATCTAGGCAATACTTTTCTACAAGAAAGAGGCAACGTCATTTAATTATTTATTAAATTAAGTAGATTGAATATTATGCTCTAATATCCACCGTTAAAGTATCAAATCGCCAAACATATTCTGTGAGAATTTTGATCGCAAAATGACTTAGGTGAAACATTCATAATAAAGTTAGTTCAAACAATTCAAGGCATGGATAAGTTATAGAAATGTATTTAATAGCGCTTTAAGAGCTACCTGATTTGTTACCGACGTTAAGACACTTTCTCAACAACTTGCAAGAAAAAAATAAAATAGATCGACCTATCTTGGTATGTTCTCCTTGTAACCAATGCAGTTTATTAATTAGTCGTATTTAAAGGTACAAATATTGAGGAGCAAGTATCTTTACTATTACGTGTAATTTAAAAATGCTTTTTGTCTTGCACATTTAGTTTTTGTGAATTGACAATCTGAAATATAACCGATATGAAATCACTCGAAATTATGATTTATTTATAAGTTACCTACGAGTTACTAGGTTATTTAATTATATAAAAAGACTGTGTATTTCAACAACCCTAATAATTCAAATCGTTTTATATCCTTCGTCCTTCGTTTGGTCATAAGTTTCTTTATTTTAAGTTTATATTCCTCTACAAACAAGTATGTTTATAGTTGTCTAGTATCATAGTACGGTCAACGACTTTAATTGTTGCGCACCTGTAGAACCCTGCCGCAGAAAGACAATAGTTAATTTTCACGTATTTCTTTAGACTTGATGTTGTCACTATGACAGGGTTCTATAGGGTTTACTAGTTATACAAGCTTGAAGCCTAGTTTGCAACAAATCAAATTGTACATAATTGTATTCCTGTTATTTAATTTAATTTATTTTTGCATTTAGACGCCATTAGACGATCATGATGATACTTAAAGGTAAAGCTTAAGAATACTTATGAACACTATTTTTTTGCTGTTAAATTGGAAGTTAAATAATAATCATCAATATTTTACAGCTAGGTGTCAAGAGGAGCGCGCCAGTGCGCGGTGCGCGCGCGCCGGCTGGGCGCGGCCGCCACCGGCACGCTCGCGCCTGCGCCCGCCGCTCCACGATGCACGACTCTACCGCACCAGAAGCAAAACGGCCTAACACCAACACCTAATTACTAAACGCAAACCTCTTTAGATCTACATACCCTAAATAATAATGCTTTAACTATTGTCGCCAAGTATCATAAAATAAAAATATGCTTTTGCTTTTTAGACTCAAAACCTCGAAACGCCAGTTGTATTACTTGTCGATTGACACAAGCTTATGTAGACCAAACTGTTCTATCAGCCTAATAAAACCCTGACCCACCATAGAACGATGTCACAGTGACGCTATGATTCAAGTCGCAAGAAAATGTCAAACAAATTTTTATCATGTCACTGTGACACCGTTCTATGGTGGCTCAGGGATCCATTGGGCTGATAGTAGAATCATCAACTATAGTCTGATTTTTTTAACCATAAAGTATTGCTACGTGGTGTTCATTTGTTTCTTGAATAGAACTTGTATGGCATAGTACTTTATAAATAGTTAATATTTTTTCAAATCTGTCCAGTGGTCTTCGAGTAATCGGGAAACATAGATAAAAAAACCGATGAATTGAGAACCTCCTTTTTTGAAGTCGATTAAAGAGCGATTATTACTTTTCTAAACTCCAAATGGATTGATAGCTAACCTACATAAGCCCTTCTGCACCCAACGAAACACTGATTTTAATTAACCTAGGAACTTGATTCAATAGTGCCGACGTGTCGAGAGGTTGGATACATGTTCTTGATCGTTGAACTAAGACTGTTAATTAGTGTACCGTGGGGTACCTTATACTTATGTTTTATTAGGGTTCCGTAGTTAAATTGGCAAAAAGCGCTAGCGCCATCCCTCCGTACGTACATCAACGGCATTTTACTCAAAAACTGCAAGATTTATAATAATGAAATTAAGAGTATAGGTGTCTTGTATAAAACGCTACTTAGTTTAGTAGATAAATAACAAAAATATATATGTGAACCACAGGTAGCACTTAATAAATAACTCTGATGACAATTAACTATTTTTAACATGCTCAGACGTAAATACCTTTTTTGAGTTATGGCCAAAATCCTGCGCTTCAAAAAAAGGATGTAAGTAACATGAAGATACGCTCTTTTGCTAGTGCACTTTTCCACATCGTATTTTTTGAGACAGACTTTTGTGTTTGTAGCAACGGCTACGGAACCCTACACTGACCAGGGTCCGATGCTCTTAGATGTTTTTTCATTAAAGACCCATTTATTGGAACTCCCTGAGATCCCGTTAACCACCTTTATTAAAGGACATCACAATTTACTAACCCCAATGGCAGCCGGCAATCATCGGCGGTGTTACCAGACCAAATTGCGGGGTCATCCGTCCGGGCACTAATTGAGACAGTTTAGTCTAAGACACTGGCCGCTCGCCGGCGTCCGCAAATTGGCCGTTTATGGTGAAAGTCGAGACCATGAGCCCTGTGTGGAATGTCAGAGGTCAGTGTTGCTCCCGATACAGCGTCATGTCAGGCGCCCGGGGCGCTGCCGGCGATCCGGTGGCATTCTTGTTAAGGATACTTCATACGAATCGGGTTTGCTATGAGGAATTTGTTACTATGTTTCGTAGTTGAGGGGATTTGGTTGGTGGACAATTACTTATTATGGCGTTTTCAATCCAAGTTGACGAGGGCGCGGTTGCGTTATAAAAAAACCGGGTAAGAGCATGTTGGACCATGCTCATTGTAGGGTTCCGAAACCGTTATTACAAATACGAAAAACTATATCAAAAACAACACGTATCAACAAGTTTTTTATTTAAAAATACGAGTATTTGTTGGTCTGAGATGATTTTTAGTACGTACAAAAATAAGGGGTTTTGTGTAATTATTAAGGGGTTACACAAAAGATCCCATAGGGTCGAAGTGTATCCGTAAGGACCCGACCAATATCAATATAAGATCAGAGGTATGACCTATGAAACCATACTGTAAAAAAAAAACGAGTCAGGTATCAATAGTACGAGGAAAAAATATATTTTGCTTTCTTTTTTCGAATTTTTCGTTGTAATTTAAATGTATAACTAAGCCAAATTACAGCTTTGTAGCAAAAATTGTCTCTTAGATTGAGGACAGACGGACAGACAGACTTAGCCAAACTATAAGGGTTCCTTGATTAAATTGGAACCCTAAAATGACATAGTGGAGCAGATAATTTTAGGTGAAAATCTAAACTCGAAACTTTTCCTGTGACATGACTTTCATCCCTTCTCATGATATGGCCATACCATGACAACCTTTTACCTTCCATTTTTGCTATCACTGGCGCTACTTACAAACTTCTTTTTACATGTCATAATACACACATGTCATAATATTTAACGGGTTTTATTCTGAAACTGTAACCTTGTCAAAATTCATATAAAACAAACCTAACGTAACCTTATACTTTGTATACAATGGCCTTTTAAGAAATCCAACATTTTTAAACTTCGCACGAATAATATTAGTAGGAGTTAGGCGTTTTCGCGACACTCACCGAACCTTTCCAAAAGCGAGTAAAACCAAAACATTGCCCGCAATGGACATCGAAACAGTAACTAGTGGTCGGATACCGCGTGTTCAAAATGGTGTAGTGTCTGTACAATCTGATTTACACCCGGCCTGCTCGCCTATCCCCGGTACTATAAAGTACACGGTCACCTTTTTAGGAATGCTAATTCTAACGCAGATTTATTCATTGTTGTTCGTATAGTCCAGGTGAATTGTGTTTAATATTTATTATATGGAGGACATGATGACCGCTGCAGAAAGTCGCGTGTTAAAGTCATGACTTGAGTGAATGAGTTTTTAGTGAGTAAAACTGTATGTCATTTTGTAAAAGTTATACATAAAATTATATTTTTAGGTGAGCGACCATGATTAAAAGTTGCAAATGGCAATTAAATCTGTTCATTATTTTAAACATTTTGCATTATATTGATACCAGTACAAAAAACTTGTTTTTTTTTATATCCTACTCCGTTAATAATTCATCGCGTAAAATTTTATAAATTCATGTGAATTAGAAAATCGAAACCAATTAAAATACCTAACGTTAATTTTGTTCATACAAACTTACCCATGCTTTTTAAGTCGTAAACGTTGTAATTGTCAAAAATCTGGGGTAATAAGTAAAACGCAAACTTAAACATTTTTTAACAAATCGCTACTTAAACGGACAAAAACTGGCCACAATTTTAATTGCAAACGCCTTCATGTTTGGCAAAAACAAATGCCAAGGCAACTTTTTAAATTTAATTAATTGCAGTCGGTTAGCCGTTTAACCATCAGAAACGTTTCATTTATTGTTTGGACGCAATTTGCTTGCCCATTATTACGAAAGTAACCAGTTTATGAAGAGCTGTCTGTGCATTTGACGCTTCCTATTGTTGTGGGGTAATTGGTAGCTATTACTGCGAGATCATTTTATAGTGGCGCTGTAATAACAACACTGTTATTAGAGTAAACTTGTTAGCTTATAAACCAGTATAAAATTACGGGACCTCACGCTGAGGCCGATTAAAATGCAAGCTTTTTACAGTCAAGATTTCTCGGTAGTTAGCGTAAACAGTGTTGTTTGAAAATAACTTTAATTGTGTATTTATAAACAAATTACTCAGTTAATTAAGATAGGTACTAATTTATAAATAACTAGCGACCCGCCCTCGCTTCGCTTCCGTTTATGTGAGTTTTCTGTAACACCCGTGCATAAAAAGTAAAATACATAAATAAAAACCTTTCTCTTGACTCACTCTCTCTATTATAAAAAGCACATCAAAATCCGTTGCGTAGTTTTAAAGATCTAACCATACATAGGGACATACAGACAGACAGCGGGAAGCGACTTTGTTTTATACTATGTAATGACAACCATAATAGAGCAGGGTTATATCTGGCCTCACGCTTGCCTTCTCTGGCCAGCTGGGTTACGAGGAACTGATCCTCACCTTTGGCTTACCTTTATTGGCTCGTCAGAGTGGAGTCGCAAGAGCTATATGCTCGAAGAGTGGATGCATGAGTGGCGCGTGCGCACCTTATGGTAATTTAAAGTCCTGAAACACCTCCACCACTAGCCCCACTGGGACTGCTGCCTATCTACTGCTTTATACTGGGTGTCCCGCAGCTATGCCACATGAAGGGAAAGTTTAAATATGGCCCTTAGAAACTTTATTTCAATTTAAAAGTAAATAATATTGCATTCAAAGATTTTAAAAATTTCTTCAGATTTTGAATGTATTTTACATACTAATTAATTTTCTAGTGACTTGAATGTAAAATTTCGCATTTGTTCCTTTATTTTTAGATACAATATTACTCGGAGAGAATTATTTCTTATCAGACTTTTTGACTGGCATCATAAAAATACAGAAAGTTTTTTTTTCATATTTGGTCTACTCGATTCACAGGTGAGGCAAGCAGTTTTTCAAAAATCTTTGAATGCAGTCTTACTAACATTTTAAAATAATATAGTGACTTCATAAAGCAAAATCCGCTATCTACAATATTTAAGGTACTTGCCCTTCATGTTGCATAGCCGTGGGACACCCTTTATATGCGGCTATTTCAGAAGGCCCATTCCATTGAGTTGGCAAGTCACCGTCTGCCAATTCAACCAATATTAGTATATATATAGTTAAAGTAATTAACATCGATATCGCTTCATTCATAGAGCCTATTATTCATATTCCCATCCTTATTAAACACAATATGTCATATTGCGTAAAAAAAAACATGTATAAATTCGGTTCAAAAACCACGACCCTAGCTCAGTAGGACCGACCGACGGACGAACAGCGTAGACTTAGTAATAGTCCCATTTAGCACCTAAAACAAAGTAAAAATTCAAAGCGGACGAAGTCGCTGGCACAAACTAGTTTATCACGATTAATATATAACCTCAAAATCAGATCAAACAAACACTAATATTCAAACAATGATCTCAGTACAGGATGTTCGTGAATGTCCCTTGAGCTAATAGTTTAATTGCAATGCGCAAGAGTCGGTTCTACGCGATTAGATAAGATCGGCCAGAGGTCGCTCGCTGTTCCACGTTTTCTTGGACTATTCATCAGGCTTGCATAACTGGACCGCGGCCCATAGTACCGAACACTCTATCCTATTTTTAGACGATATTAATATTGAAAGTATTAAAAGATAATATTTTTATTGCGAAAAAGTCTTCTTGACATCCTCACAGGGTGATGCCAATGTTTTTCTCGATTTAAGAGTTGCTGTGTTGTCGTCAGTGCCAATTTCTTTCTTCTCGATCGAAGGCAACCTATATTGTAAGAGGTCTTAAAATGTCTTTCGGGTTCGGGTCAGTCGGTTAGACTCGCATAAGGGCGTATCAGAGCGAGACAGACACCAATACCCAGAGGTTGTTAAAAGGTCGGACTGTCAATATTTATGTAAGCATCTTCCAAAAGTCTCTTAAATAGCAATTTCATTAAAGGAGTCCGATTAGTTTTCATGTCAATGGAGCCTCGATTGTAATATTTAACGTGCATTACATCAGAATGATAGTATAACTTGAAACTTTTAACAACTCACATTATTAGCTTAGATATATTTTAAGAAATAGTCTTACATATTCAGGTTAAGTAGATTATGAATATATGATTTTTCCAAAAGTTACTCGTTTTGTCATTGACCTTTTTTTTAACCTTGAAGACGTTGGTACCAAAAGAAAGAAATCAAAAAAAAAAGCAACAACGTCAAAAGTACTAACGACGAGGTAAATGAAAAAAACGCATTGCAAAATAGTGAAACTAGTTTCTTAAAACTTCATAGTCATCTATTACTTCTTATTGTTCAACAAAACCTGGACATACTCGTATATTTTAGGGTTGTCCATAAAATTTTAAACGCCCCGTATATCAAAACGTTCTAACAGCCGAATCATTATCTTTATATCTTTAAGCACGGCCTATGAATACTGCTCATTTAACGTCAGCCGACTCGATGAGTTAATAAATATAACATAGAATTATCCTCGAACGAGGGCCGTAAATAACGTTCCAGTTAATTTTTGTACGTTGCCTCCGTGCAGGGTCAAGTAGCATTTTAAATATTGTTCTTATGAAAGTAATTGATCGGTTTCGTTTCTTTGTTTAATGTAATGAGCCGGCCGACAAGCAATGTGTTTTAGTCACTCTAGTCCTTGACTTCTTGTACAGACGAATGTATTGCAAACTGTCGGGGAATGAGGTAACAAGAGTTATAGTGCTGGCTGTTTTATTCGGCGGTGTTACTGCAAATTATTATACAAAATTTAGTAATGCATACGTTTTCGACAACTACAAAGAAGACTTTATTTAAATTTTGGTAACTTTGAGTTACGAGTTTAATTATTTATTCAAAGCTCATTTTCACATAAGAAGGAACTAGAATGAGATACAATGTTCTTCTTTGCAGGTGTTTTTTGAGGTAATCTCAAATAATGTTAATAAAAATCATCTGATGACCACTTATTGTTTATATATGCAATTATGTATGTATTTAAGTGTACAAAAATCGATAATTCCAAAGTGAAAAACTTAAATTGACTGGCAATTAGTATACCTAGCTGTAATTGCCTTTATAATTTTAATATGATCCGGAATAGCAAAACCTCGTAACTACCAGAATAAATAAGGTGCAATATTGAGTGACTTAACTAAGAAAATGTTTTTTTCGCATCTTATTGAATTTGTTAGTTACGCAGTTACACTATAAGCGATGCAATGGCACTTGCCCGTTTGTAATTTATTTAAATTGTTCCTTTGGTTCAGGAGCCAGACTATAACAACCGGTTTTTTTTTTAAATTACATACATACATACTTATACGTACATAGACTGTAGCGCTCATTATGATTCTAACCGCAGTCGAATAAAGATATAAAACACATTACACAATACTGAAAGACGCAAAAAGTTAATTTCTTCTAATGTGTGCTAAATTATATTTACTAGTATTCTATTGATCATTAGGTTTATTAGGTATTTTTACTTGAACCCAATCAAAGCGGTCGTCCGACGGTTTCTTCGACTCGAACTGAACTTCAACACCTAAAAATAATAGATGGCGTTAAGTGCAAATAATATGTTTTGGCTTTTGATACTATAGTGGGAGGACCATGGGCAGGGTCTGTCAACTTACACAGTAGAACATTATAGTCATCCGAAGTACTCACCTATCACTTCTGTTGAAGTAAAACGATTTTTTTCGTATTTAAAATGGATTTAAAGTGATACGACAAAGTTTAACACCGAGTAATGTCGAAAAGTATTAAACAATTAATTTTTACACGTAATAAGTAATTTTTTTATTTTATTTTATTGTATAATATATGTCATGTTACGTCCCACGTACAAGATATTTCTACAGTGTGACTGCCCTATGATACTGTTTCAATGAATTTGCTTCACTTATCCTCGTAATGTATCCTTGTCATATGAATCTATTATCAATTTAATAAAGACAATTTTCTAATTTGATCGTGAGTTATAAAAACAAAAGAAATTCCATTTTACTTTCTTTGCACCAGACCTTTATTTGAATGGCCGGACGAAGGCCTTTTAAAAGGACTTTGGAACTTAGGAGGTTATAATGGAGTTTGAAACAAACGTCAGGGAGTAATGTCCCAAGCTAAGGTCTAGCCACCTTGCCAATGATAAAAATACAAATACAGGAAAATACAGAGTTATGCACAGAAAAAAACGAAGAGAGGAAGTAATCGCGCACGTCACACAAATATTTGCCTTTACTGGGAATCAAACCCGGGTCCGCTAGCCTTGTAGGCAGGCTGACGACCCACTAGGCTAACCATGTCGTCAACAGACTAGACGATAAGCGATAACAATTTAATCCCCCTGATATATTGATGATCCATTATTTTAGAGCAGAGGCCCTTGCCAAGATGAAAGACGCTAACTAGCGTTTCTATTCGTTTCGTTTTTAAACCAATCGCGTCACTGGTAGATGACGTGATACGAAAAGTCCCGTGATCTACTTGTGACGCTAACTAGCGTTTCTATTCGTTTCGTTTTTAGGCCAATCGCGTCACTGGTAGATGACGTGAAACGAAAAGTCCCGTGATCTACTTGTGACGCTAACTAGCGTTTCTATTCGTTTCGTTTTTAAGCCAATCGCGTCACTGGTAGATGACGTGAAACGAAAAGTCCCGTGATCTACTTGTGACGCTAACTAGCGTTTCTATTCGTTTCGTTTTTAAACCAATCGCGTCACTGGTAGATGACGTGAAACGAAAAGTCCCGTGATCTACTTGTGACGCTAACTAGCGTTTCTATTCGTTTCGTTTTTATACCAATCGCATCACAGGTAGATGACGTGAAACGAAAAGTCCCGTGATCTACTTGTGACGCTAACTAGCGTTTCTATTCGTTTCGTTTTTATACCAATCGCGTCACAGGTAGATGACGTGAAACGAAAAGTCCCGTGATCTACTTGTGACGCTAACTAGCGTTTCTATTCGTTTCGATTTTTTTCCAATCGCGTCACAGGTAGATGACGTGAAACGAAAAGTCCCGTGATCTACTTGTGACGCTAACTAGCGTTTCTATTCGTTTCGTTTTTATACCAATCGCGTCACAGGTAGATGACGTGAAACGAAAAGTCCCGTGATCTACTTGTGACGCTAACTAGCGTTTCTATTCGTTTCGTTTTTATACCAATCGCGTCACAGGTAGATGACGTGAAACGAAAAGTCCCGTGATCTACTTGTGACGCTAACTAGCGTTTCTATTCGTTTCGTTTTTATACCAATCGCGTCACAGGTAGATGACGTGAAACGAAAAGTCGCGTGATCTACTTGTGACGCTAACTAGCGTTTCTATTCGTTTCGTTTTTATACCAATCGCGTCACTGGTAGATGACGTGATACGAAAACTCACGTGATCTACTTGTGACGCTAACTAGCGTTTCTATTCGTTTCGTTTTTATACCAATCGCGTCACAGGTAGATGACGTGAAACGAAAAGTCCCGTGATCTACTTGTGACGCTAACTAGCGTTTCTATTCGTTTCGTTTTTATACCAATCGCGTCACTGGTAGATGACGTGATACGAAAACTCACGTGATCTACTAGCGACGCGATTGGTTTAAAAACGAAACGAATAGAAACGCTAGTTAGCGTCTTGCATCAGGCAAGGGCCTCTGCTCTAAAATAATGGATTATCAATATATCAGGGGGATTAAATTTCTCGCTTATTGTCTAGTCTGTTGTTAAAAGCTGTAACTTCAGCCTGAAAGAAATTATGACAAAAAAAAGTATGACTAACAATACATTATGACCAACCATATGTATGGCAGTCAGAGGGATCCGCTGGTAGATGATGTGATACGAAAAGTCACGTGATGTGCCAGTGACGCGATTGGTTTAAAAACTAAACGAAGAGAAACGCTAGTTAGCGTAGTGCATCTTGGCCTCTGATACCTCTAGGGTGAAACCGACCGAGAGCAATTCTGCCCTCCCTACAAAAAAGGGCGTATACCTCATAGTCCGCGTGTATATAAGTGACCTTATTTCTAAAGATTTTACTTTGAGAGAATTTATTTTGACTATCAAAGTGCATGCTACCTTTTTATTTAGGAGGGGAGAATTATTTGAGGTGAGTCGCGTATTTTCGCTCACGTAATTTCTGCTCCAAACAAAAGTCCAAGTAATATTGCGTTACCATGTGAATCAAACAGGAGTTTTGTATGAAATTAAATGTAGCAGAAATTACGTGACTCACTATTCAAAAAAATACGTTCGTTTGGCCCTTAAACGGCCTGACGGATGTTCATGAAATCTTGCTAAGAACCATCCAGATTAAACTAACTTAAAATAACTATGTTCAAATCGTTTCACCCAATGTTAAGAAGTTATATAAATAGTTACAGAACGGTGACCAAATGATAATTTGACAAACCATATTTATTTACAAACTTTCATTTCGCAAAAAAGTGTTTTTGCTTAAACCATTACACATTACAAAGGTTATGTATGGCCTATTTAAATAAGTAAGGTTAGGTTAGACTTTAGACCACAAAAAAATTAGAAACAAAGGGAAGTATCTCTTTGCGAAATGAAAGTTTGTCAAATGATGATTTGGTAAAAGTTAAGTGAACCTTACAAAGCACAACACATATTCCACTGGGTGTTTTTTTTCTTATCTTACCTTTTTTAATGAGTTCTACTAGGTCATCAACATTTGTAACTTTTTTCTTAAGACCTTCTGGTGGCTTATTTTTATTATCTGTAAAAAAACATTATTGACTATAAACTACTCATAATTATAGACACCAATTTAATTGTAATGGTAACTTATACACCAAAGCGTTCACTAAAAGACAACATTAACAAAAAAGTTATCGAAGCAACTCAAAGTAGTATTCCATATTACAAAGTTATTAAGAATTATGTTTCACGTTTTAGGTACCCTATATGGTTTCCTATTTATAATGAGGCTGTTTGTGACCTGAATAAATAAATAAATGTTAATATTGAAGAAAAACATGATACAGATATATTAACAATAGCTGTTGCCCGCGACTCGGTCCGCGCAGAAAAATAAAACATAACTTATGTTTATCAGGGATAATGTAGAATTTTAATGGTGAAAGAATTTTTCAAATCGGTCCAGTTGTTTTGGAGCCTATTCAATTCAAATAAACAAACAAACATACAAATCTTTCCTCTTTATAACATTAGTGAAGATATTTATAAACCTTCTGCGACATAATTTCCCCTAAGAAAGTTGTATGGTTTACATACCTACATAAACTCACACCTTCATTCCCAGAGTGGGGTAGGCAGAGCTAAAGAATTACTAACAAGTCTAAAAAAAATTGATAAATCTATAAGCACATTTTGCACAAATAGACTAAGATGTTTACCAGCGCATAAGTGACAGGTAGCAAATCCATCGCCTAAAAGTACTACAAGCTTCTATTCCCTTAGTCGCATCTTCCGACATCCACGGGAAGACATGGAGTGGCACTATTCTATCCCGGCAACCACTCGGTGATTTCAGTTTCATATCTTAATAACTTAATGAGTAATGACTTACCTCTGTTCGACATTAAAGTGTCATTCATTCTTTTCTCAAATCGATCGATGGCTTCTTTAAGATCTTTCATTAATACCGGCCTGTTGTCGTCATCTAAAATTATATTATATAGGTAATGTTTTAATTAATATTTGAAAGCCGTCCTAAATATAACATTATGAAATAAAAAACAAGGATGTATGATGACGACAATCGATAGAAAACACAAACGTTAGAACCGTTTGCATATGTTGAGTACCTAGACCTACTGATAATACAAGTCGCTCAACTTTAAACTCGCATAAGTCCATGCAAAAGGACAACGGAATTTGCGTCTTTTTTCAAACAAGTTAAATTTTAAATTCGTTTACCAAATTTCAAGTACATATCCCAGTTTAAAATTAAGCGACTCCTATTCATAACTCTAATAACGGTAGCGTCATCTGTATTTCTAGATACCTACAACTTTGGTGAAGAAGTTCTGATTAAAATGCAGGAGTTATTTCCGCTTCTTCTCCACAGTGATGATGATGTCTAAAGCGCTAGATTTACCAACGTATAAAAGAGCCGTCATGAGGCCAATTTACTGAATAAATATTTTTAATTTTGAATAGCCGGTAAGAACTCGATAAGGAAGATCCAATACCGTAGATAATGGAGTGCAATGTAAGAGGCCTATTCTCCGTGTTGGGTGATAACAGAACGCCCAGACAAGATGCACTACGCTAGCTAGCGTTTCTCTTCGTTTAGTTTTTAAACCAGTCGCGTCCTTGGTAGATGACGTGATACAAAAAGTCATGTGATATACCAGTGACGCGATTGGTTTAAAAACTAAACGAATAGAAACGCTGGCTAGCGTAATGCACCTTGTCTGGGCTCTCAGAGGCTCTTGCCAAGATGCACTACGCTAAGTAGCGTTTCTATTCGTTTAGTTTTTAAACCAATCGCGTCTCAGGTAGATGATGTGATACGAAAAGTCACGTGATGTGCCAGTGACGCGATTGGTTTAAAAACGAAACGAATAGAAACGCTAGTTGGCGTAGTGCATCATGGCAAGGGCCTCAGGCTGAAGAAGAGAGAAGATATGACTTAATTGTCTTTGAAACAAGCAAATAAGCGACTGAACAAGCATCTTCACCATTGACTTAATTGTCGCTTACTGTTACTGTTTATGGATGATTGCAGGCTAGTCGATTGAAGTTGTGAATCCGCGTCTCCATCTTAAAATTTGAAAGTTTAATATCGTCGATAATACTTCAATATCTCGTAAAGAACCACTTCTATAAGTTGCAAAATGTACCTTACTGTCTTAATGGCTAAGGTGTATTTTGCTCCTTATTTAATTTGTTCATTACGCGGTATAGCAGTATCACCGACACTAAATTGACAACAGGAACTTTTTTAAAAGGTGTTCTGAAAAATAAACATGCTTAAAGACGTTTGTTTGAAAAGTATTTAAAAAAAAAATTGTTTTCCTTGTTGATTGTTTACTGAGAAATTAAACAAACAATTATCTGCTAACGGCAAAAAAGCTTAAAAGCCACACGGTCTTTTCCATGTTACAGTAAGTGCTAGAAAAACACGATAGCAAATCTTATCTCTACTTGCGGGTAAAAAATATCAAGCTATCTCCATACCAAACTCCATTGAAATTGGTTCAGCTGTTCAGGCGAAAAGCATAACAAACAGACAGACTGACATAATTTCTTGCACATGCGTAATATTACAATGCAATAATAATATCCATACCTTAGTTCACAAAATTGTACTAATGATATTTGAAAAGTTATTGTCATTAGTATGTTTGTGCACAAATAATAAGTTCGTAACTTTACTGGCAAAAAAAAAACATTTTGTACGATTGTGCACTAAGGTATCGGTATTATGTATTTTGAGACAGAGTCTTGTTAGATCGTTTTACTTACCTAATGGGCCTCTATTCCACTTTGTCTACAACTATATTATTATATTATTGATATTATATCGTTATAGTATCTTAACGTTATAGTAGCTCTTATTTACATTACGGAACCATAATCATTTAAAAGAATAATTGATTCTAAAACAAGACTAGTTAAAACAAAGTGAAATACCCCATATAATACCTACAGGCACATATACATACAGGCACATATCGATACCTTAGTGAACAATCGTACTAAATGTTTTATTTTGCCAGTATAGTTACGTTCTTATTTTTTGTGCACAAACATACTAATTACAATAACTTTTTAATGTAATTAGTACAATTGTGAACTAAGGTATCGATATAGAAGTTGAAAGGAGACGAAGGCCTTTTTTGGAGAAAAATTAAGTAATAAATATACGACTCCCATTTTCGGGCTTGCCCGTCGTCTCATCCCACCCTGTATATCTCTTTAATTTATATAACTACGAATAAAAAAATAATTATACCTTCAATTGGTGGAGCTGAAAAAGTAAACATTTAATCATTATCATCACTAACCTACTTGTTACAAATTAATCTTAAGTAAATCAAGCGCCATCTGTTCTGCGAGATGACCGACGGGGTCGAAAAGTTCAAACAAGGTAGACCGACTACATGGTTACGGTTTCGGGGAACCTATAGATGCAAGCGGCTCCTTGTGGCAAACCATGGGGCCTATGTTCAGCAGTGGACGTTTTTCGGCTGAAATGCATTTCGCACTTAAATAACTTTTTGATTGGTGTTCAACATTTGAAAGTTGTTAGGCAATTGTGGTATGTAAGTATCTAAGCTCTAAGTAGAGGTTAATCGCTGTTCAGTCTTATATATAAATAAATATCGGAATGTTAAAGGTATAAAATAAACTAGACCTGTGGCTGTCCTGGTCTGTTCATCTGGAATTGGAAAGATTAAGGTCATTACGGAACCTTCTACTTGTTACAAATAAATCTAAAATAGAGTTAAGCGCGGAGCTGCAAGTACAGTACTGCTCATAGGTTTAGAATTTTTGTGGGATATCATGGTTCTAAAAGTCATGGAGTAGCTATTTTATAGTACATACCTAAATTTTGATCTTCAATATTGTCATATTTCAAAATAAACTAAAGACATTTTTATTTCGTTTGGTTTTTCCTACTAATATTTTAATGTTTATTATGCTTAATATTTTTTTATTGTAAATGAGTTTTGAAATATAAAAATACTGAAGCTCAAACTTAAGGTGGTACATAAGAACATTCACGCCTGCAATCCCAAAAAGGTGTAGAAACTCTATTTTTTTTTGATAATTTTGTAACCACATTTTCACAATTAGGCTAAGATGCTTACCAGGTGTTTCTCAAGGTAGTATGTATATAATAAAAAACAAATAGTGTCTCCATGGATTCTAGAACCGTGGTAAGCCACCAAAATCGCTTTCACACTTGCACTAGCAAGAGACAGTACTATTGTCACTTTAGTTTTACTATGATAAATTGATAAGCTTCGTGCCTTTTTACGTCAGAATGACGTCACTAGGTAGGTCTGACAGCTTATTCCCACCTGTAACCTGGAGGGTTATTATGACACAACTATGCAATTCTGTTTACGCTGAGAGAAAAGGACAGAGCTATATAACAGCAATAGCTCTGTCCCTTACACTCACCGTAAAATGAACTGCATAATTACGTCATAATAACCCCCCTGGACACTTTTGTTGGCTTATAATAATTGAATAAAGTTCAAAGTGGCAACCAAAAAACGTCAGCTGGTACCAAGCGGGAATAAGCCGGTTTGACGCTCGAACTCACCATTGCGACGCAGCCACGTGCCTAGTGTTAGTCGGTTGCCTCTGCCTCGTTCTACCGCACCTGCGTCGAATATTCAACACAAATATTTAAAAAAAAAGCCTGCAAGACAGCATCAAAACTTCGTTTTACATGACAAGTCCAACAAAAGTCGGTTTTTCATTAAAATCATCTTTTTTTTGGAGGTGGTTCATTGTATTTTTAAACCTTCGATTTTTAAACCCATCATATTGAAGTTTCTTAATGTAATTGAAAAGTTATGACACTTAAAAAGAAACCTAAAGGTGCCAACGGAGCCCTTTTACTATATCAGCACTATCAGCAGGCTGTATCATAATTACCGTAATAGTAAATTTCCAGTGTCACTAACAATATTTCCATTGCCTCTTTAATAACAGGTAATAAAGTATAGTATTAAATTAAAAATTAAAGAATGACCCCATACCGGAATGGTACGGAACCCGAGTCCAACTAGCATTTGGCTACTTTTAATTTATACACAATATTATCTCATTCTTATAGATCACTTTCCTAATTTAAAACGAATATTTAAAAAAAAAGATGTCTGGAATATGGAGTTCAATTCAATACCTACATCGCTACGTTGCTGGGGATTAGATAATGATATTTTGGAATCAGAAATAATAAAAAAATTTAGCCAAGGGAGGCAAATGTAATTGCAATTTATACCATTACCATTAAAACTCTAATTAATATGTTGGAAAGTTAAAACTATACTCACGACTAGTATACTCGTATAAGGCGTTTTCTTATCCTTTCATATTCACGTAAAAAAAAAAAAAAAAAAAAATTCAACGTCAAGTTCTGGGATACCATATATAATATTCAGAAAGCCCTAATATCCGAAAAGGGTGGTACAGTAGAACACAATTTATATGGCGTGTCGTGAATCTTCGTTCGCGCAGACACGAAAAAGAATTCCGATAATTTCCGAAAGCACGATTAAAACCCGCGATCAGATTTGTACGTAATAGTTATAAAGTGCAATTTAAATTGCATCTATTTTTTCCATCTCACTCACGCTCGTTTGACGGCTGACTGAATGACGTACACGCGCGCGCGCGTCAACATGGCGTCACTAATAACCAATAATAGCACAGAATACAACCACGCTACGCTGATTGGTTCCCGCGCTTCGAAAAAGTCATCTGCGCAGGTACATCGGTAAGCCATATCAGTTGTGTTTTACTGTACACGCTTACCCAGAAAAAAGACTATTCACTCTTTAAGGAGTTAACTTTAAAATAAAATGTAATACCCATTCTTCTGTTCAAATTAACGATTTGAGCCCGCGGGTAGTGTATTTCTGGCAGCACCTCTTCATACATATCCATCGGGATGTTAACGTCCTGATTCAAGTCTGGCTCTGTAAATAAACGATTACCGACAGTTCTTTTTTTTTACGTCTCTGTGTATCGGTATATAGCTCCCAAAAGGTTAAACGTATTTTGACGTGGATTTATTTTAAATAATGCAAGTTAAATCGGGATGTGTGATAAAAAAATGTTGGGCCGTTTTAGAGATATTGGCCCTGAAAGAAAGGGCACCATTACATCCGGAGATTTCTCTATTTAATATTTGAGGTAATGTAATGACTTAAACGTTCCAAGTCCGACTATTACAGATTTCTCCAATCGTCATAACGACATGTTTAAAATATTATTTTACACAAAGAATGTTAAAAATAAAATAAAATGTTACCCTATTATTGTAATATTATATTTGAACTAATATTGGGTTCTTACCTATGAAATTGGCGTTTTTTTGACGTGTTTTATTTCGTACAGAATTTATTCATTTCAATTTGAACTTCCAAAGTCTTTTTAAATTTCATTAATATACTATGTCACAAAGGTTTCAGATAGAAATAGTATGGCTAAATTTCTTACTTAATGTTTAAAATTAAAGTGTGACTTCAACTCTTTTCATGTGCTGCGAGTTCAAGTGTTTGCATTTGACGTTACTAAATAATCCGCAAAATTAAATGTATGAAAACCACCATATTTATAAAATTATCTATATGAAACGGCAATTTCATAGTTAAGGACCTAATATAAACTGACCTGCAACAAGTGTTATTAATAAACAATTTTATTTGTATTTATATTATATGTACTTACCTATATTGTATACTATGCTATTTATCTATCTTGAAATGAAATATAACTAACCTGCCATAGCGAATTGATCTCTTGGGTTGTTTATTATGTACAGCTGCTGCACTATAAAGAAGTAAATGAATAAATCAACACCCTATAAAATAAATAAAGTTTGAACAGCCTATATTACAGTTCAGGTAATATGATTTGGCCGTCTGTGATCTACTTTGCGATCTTTTTTTCTGCGTTAAGACTTACCGGACTTAACCTTAACCTTAACCTTTCAACCTACTGTGTTCTTTGAAGAACAAGGGCAGTTTTAAGATTACCTTTTGTTTTATATGAAAAATGATGTTAGTGAAGATTACAGACGGCCAATTCATATTTCCTGAACTATACAAGTAGGATGTTTTAACAAACGAAGAAAAATGCATATAATAATATTTGATGGTCTCCAATGCAGCTGGCAGCCTCTGACATGTTATCGCGTTGTCCACGTTCGATAGCTCTCATTTACTTGACAGTAACGTAAAAATAATGCGATAATACGTCAAATAGAATATGGTTACCCAGTAGAATAAAGGCCCAGGGTAGTGATTCTGTAAACAACGCCGGTCGTGCGGACTGTCGAGTGATACCAAGCGGCGAGATTAAGTAGTCCCGTCAGTGCGAACAAAACACATTGTAGCGCGTGCATTTTCAATTAAGCAGCCTTATACGTTCGACTTATCGTGCTGCTAAATTGAAAATGCACGCGCTACAATGTGTTTTGTTCGCACTGACGGGACTACTTAATCTCGCCGCTTGGTATCACTCGACAGTCCGCACGACCGGCGCTGTTTACAGAATCACTACCCTGTACCCTTACCATGAGTTACAATTAACGTACTCGCTAGCGAGTCGAAGCTTGCAGCGTCCTTGCAGACATCGCAAGTGTTCTTGGGTAACGCGTTCGAACGAACGGAAGAGTGAATGTCGCAGCGGCGAGTTTAAGTAGTCCCGTCAGAGTGAACAAAACACATTTTAGCGCGTGCATTGTCAATTAGGCAGCCTTATACGTTCGATCTTATCGACCAAAGCCATGCTGCCAAATTGAAAATGAACGCGCTAAATTGTGTTTTGTTCACTCTGCTAGGACTACATAAACTCGCCGCTGCGATATTCAGTCGTTCGTTCATCCGACTGCGTTTTAGAGAGAATCACACTCCTTATAGAGTGCGAGGAACGTAGCATTCGACTTGCTAACGAGTACGGTAATTTTAACTCATGGTTAGGATACTCTATCATCTTTAATAAACTTAAGGAGCGACCACACCAGAGCTTAACGGTGCATAAGTTGTGCTACGTCAAAATTGTCGCCATGTAATTACCATGACCCATTCTTTTGTTTACGCAACTTCACCGTATTTTACGCGTCGGTGTGGCCGATCCTTAACCCACCTATATATACGAAAATAAACATAATGTCTCATTTACCTTGACGTTTTGGAATAACCGAATGATGAGCCGTGGTCGCAGAGGAATTTTGAGCCTTCACAACTTTACCTAACAGAGCATAAATGGGTTAACAGTTGTAAATATGGTTGGACAGACTGACTGGCCAGTTTTAATCCACTGTTTATAAATAAAATTGTACAATTGGTTAGATTGTCCTCAGGGTTAGTAACGAGTTAGTTTTGAGATTGTCATCGTCAGATTTCAAATGTTTATCGGCTTAACAGTCTACTTACTAACCATTAGGTCTGTGTGTTCGTTTGCCTTCTCCAAGCCATAACATAAATGTAAAAAAAACGTTATTATTTGACTGGCCTTAAAAAATTAAAATTCTTCAGTATTTTTTTTATGAAAGGTAAAGGTAATAATATTTTTGGTAGCCATGTCATCTAGGGATTAGTTATAAAAGTGACTACGCTTCTTACGGTGAGCGAAAAGGAGAGATCTATAGCAGATATATAGCTCTATACTTTTCTCTCAGCGTAAACTGAACTGCCAACCTATATCATATCTTAACTTACTACCTTGAGATTGATTTTGAGAGACGCCCTTCATTTTCGGGTAGTATTTTTTCTGCGACTGTCCACTTTGTACCACTATTTCCAATTCTACGTCTTTGTTTAAAGCTGAAAAAAATGCATGTGAAATTTCATATATGTGTAACTGATTACGCGTGAAACCCCATTATTATGAAACAAGTTCCGTTTGAATTCAAGTTGGGTGTTTCATTATTAAGCAATTTTTTTTCTGACGAATGATTTTAATAAATCAAGGATAATAACGTCAGGCTTAGCTTACTTGGTAGTGACCCTGCCTACGAAGCTAGTGGTTCCGTGTTCATATCCCGTTATGGGCAAATATTGGAGTGATGGGCTGAAGTATTTTTTTTTGTTTTCTATGTGTTCAAGTATACATTTCTCTAAAAGTATGTTTATCGTCATCTAGTACCCATAGTTGAAGCCTAGAGGTCAGTTTGGGACTAGGTGAATTTGAATGAGATAGTCCGCTGATAGTTATTTATTTTTAAGTCCCCTGATACTTAATTTAGTACATATTTACAATCCAACAACAAAATAAACCCACACGGTTGCCGAGTTAGAATAGTGCCACTCCATGTCTCCTCGTGGATGTCGACTAGGCGACTAAGGGAATAAAGGCTAGTAGTAGGTACTGTTAGGCTTGCAACCTGTCACTATACACACTATACAGGGTGAAATCTAATACGTGATACCAATGATCACCTCTGTGTTCTACCCACGAGTATGAACAACTTTCACTATGGGACCAACCCTGAAATATTGAAAAAAAAATCAGCTGTTTCATAGAAAAGTTCAATACGCACTCGACCAAAATGTATGAAGCAGCTGTTTTTTTTTTCGATATTTCAGGGTTGGTCCCATAGTGAAAGTTGTTACACTGGTATCTTAGCCTAATTGTGCGAAATGTGGTTACAGAATTATGTTTTTTTAGAGTTGTTGGTAATTCTGTAGCTCTGCCTACCCCTCTCTGGGAATAAAGGCGTGAAGGTATGTATGTATGTAATAAATAAAACCTATACTGTTCGAGGGAATAGCGACAAAGCATTTTTACGTGGACAAAGTCAGGGACAAATTTTGTACCTCAATAATAAATAAACATCGGGGTCTTGACTTTTTACCAAATCATCATTTGAAAAATGATATCATTTTACAAACTTTTATTTCGCAAAAAACGTTTTTAAACTTTAAGTACGTATAACAAAGGTAACATGGGCTTATTAAATAACTTAGGTTAGGTAAGACTTTTGACCACATGAAAATGATATAGTTTGTCAAATGATGATTTGGTAAAACATTAGTGGACCATAAATATCACGAATGTTATTTTTCTATCGACACCGTTTAGGTTCTGTCTGTTAGTCAGTCAGTACCAATTACCAAAACCGTTTATTCTAATAACAAATAAATAAAAAACTTGTACCTTGCGAATCCTGAAGTGGTTTTATTAATTTATTTATTATATCGTTGATATTACTTGAATCGGATCCGAACTTTGGCACTGAAAAATTACCATTATTATAGAAAATATATGTTTTACTCAATTATCGATATTTTATGTATGTGTGGTCTCTAAAACTTTGTATGTTTATCGTTATCTAGTACTCATAGTACCAGCCTAGCGCTTAGTAAGGGAATATTTAAGTCAATTTGAGCGAGATTGTCCATGATGTTAAGTTTATTTCTAATTTCAAATTATTAATTGTTTGTTGTCACACCCGTACTACTTGAACCACTTTATCTATTGCTGAAAACAGCATAAAAATCCGTTGAGTTGTTTAAAAGAACTAAGAGAACAGACAGCGAAAGCGACTTCATTTTATGATATGTAAAGTTAAAGATTTTACTTACGCTCGTAGAAAACTGAAAGTTTTTTGGCATTCATACTAGCCACGGAAATAAGTATAATTTTAATGAATATGAATTTGAAATGATCCATAACTATATACCTGTGCCTAACATACCACGTGAAATTGTAATCGTTTTATTTCTACACGTCTACCGTACAATATATTGAACAAACAATAAACTCGTGTGAGCCGCATGGAATTATTAAATTTAATAAGAACCGATAACGGTTATTGCGGAACAGAAATTATTGCCCTCGTGGATCTCGATAGTTGTCGTTATTTCTGAGTGCACCTAATATTGCTCTTATCGGCGCGCGCGACGATCGTGCGCGGGCGCGTGTGACGAGCTGCGCCCGCGCATACATGCGCGCAAGCACTGTTTTAAATTTATATAGTATTTTTCTTATTTTTTAGTTTACATTTGAGTTTTCCTAAGCGATACGATAGCGATAGTCTTAATCTTGTCGGTCAATTCAAAGTGTGAGAAATTTATGCCAGATGTTTTATTTTGAATTTCGGATTTTTATTTAGATAAGATTGCTTTATTGTATTGCTAATTGCTATCTTCTTGTCTTTTGCTTTTTTGGTAATGTTAGAGGATTATGTATTTAATATAGCGTTTTAGAGAGATTGAAAACAATATTGCTTAGGAAAACTTACGTTTGTACGGCTTACAACTGAATTAAAATATGTCAAAAGCCATGTTAAATATCTCCTCTATACACAAAAGAGTGACTTTATATGAAATTCCCCACAACATAGTAGTATAAATCTATATTGCTCTATTTTGGTTTAGCTTTCCTCTTTCAAATTACATTAAATTAGAAATTGAAGTAATTATTATTAAGTCAAACAGCCTTATCTAAATAGACAATATTAGACCTAGTTTTTGTTGACATTCAGTAAAGTGTTTTTACATCACGAAGTTCCATCCCACCAATTATTTCTACGTATATTTTCACAACCGTGTGATATCAATTTGAATGGTGGTGGGTTGAAAACACCATAAATATCAACGAGTTGTTTTAGACTCAAACTAAAAAAACCTCGTTTGAAACAAAAGACTTGTTATATGTACGTAAAGGTGTCGCTTTCTAACAATTTTAACACAGTTTATGTATTAGAAAACACAGTTTTTCAACAAGATAGCAAGTTCATGCGCATTTGCACATAGTTTTGGTTATCAGTGATGGGTTATGGGCGCGCGCGCATCGAATATGGCCGGCGCGGGCGCGTCGTGACGACGGCCGACCCGCGGCGGCTACAAAGTCCGCGCTCCAAATATTGATTCATAGAATACATCGGTTTTAGAACTACCAGGAGAGAAAATGGAGGGAATTATTATCGAGTCTTCTGATTATCAAGTAAAGAAAGGCATAAGTCTAGTATTCTTATTATTACTTCCAAAAATATTCAGGCAACATACAGTCTTATGTTAAAGAATAAACTTTATAAAAAATAGTACCCAATAATAATAATAATAAAATAATTGTTGTTGTTATAGTATCACTGATTTTTATTTGATATTATAACTTGTTTTATTACCTCCACATTTATCAGCTGACAGTTGAATTTAAGAAAACTTGTATATTTGACATACGCGTACATGAACACTATGATCATTTTACTAATTAAAAAAAAAACAATCGTTTTGACTAACACTAGGTAAAAAAAAAATTGATTTTTAGTGTGATTTACTTGCAGAATTTGCAAATTATCTCTTAAAAACAACAACGGGAAGAATCCAAGAACTAAACAGTTTCGTTAGTACAAACCGAAGTTTTATTTTATGCTCTCTCTTTAGCAAAACTAAAATCATTAAAAAAAAGGTGACGGAAAAGGTTGGAACCAACTCAAGGACCTTCATACCAAATGACCGGTTCTAGCTCTTAATCTTTTATCCCCCTTGCGGTATAGTTTTGACGCCTATTACCACGTATATACTTATTATAATTAAATTTAATGAAAAGCCTAATCAATCAAAGCCATGTTTGGTTATGATAACTATGAATTTGCCGCTCTATGTCAATATCGCCACTAGGCGGTCGCCACGGGCTAATTTAGAGGGATTTCTATGCAAATTTAATTACAGGTAGTCGCTTGTTTACTGCAAAAATGAAACAACTCACATAGAAATAAACTTCAACTTTGAATTGTATACACGTAAAGCAGGAGTTAAAATGAAATAGAGCTTGTTCTGGGTTGTTGCTTTTTATTTTAAAAGACAAGTGGTAACTGTGGTCGCGACCACTAACGAAGTGCGCTATTAAATGATTCGAGGGTACGATGTTACTATTAATTTTCATGACAGATTGAAATACTCTATCCAGGTCAAGAAGTTAAGCCCACCGTGGTTGGGCAACTAGAAGGTTCTGTTTTTAAATCTGCATGTTGAAACGGGTACGTATTTTTTATCGAAACAAGGTTCAATTAATGTATCGTTTCGCAGAATTTTCATTTCATCGAAAAATATTAGTAATATTTGTTTTGGTATACATAAGTCTAAACTAACCTAACTTTCGTAATAGATGTTAAAGATAACGTGAACACATCTTGGCTTCAGCAAAAAAAGCGTTCGATGAAACGATACAGTCGCTGAAGTGAAATTCGATGAAATGATATGTAACAAAACACAGTAACTGAAAAAGAAAACTAAAATTAAATAAAACTAACTCTAAATATATAAATTAACTAAAACATTAAATCTAAGAATGGCCCCTGCGGCATTGTACCAAAGATGCTGGCAGCATTTCCTCGCTGGATGGATAAACTTATACGTTGAGCGAGGAAACTGCCAGCTCTTCGGTCTCCCGTGACGTCAATGAGCCTCTTCGAAACTTCTTTGAAGAGGCTCCGAGCGCTAGGACCCCACGGACCAAGGGTCTCGACGCCGAATGGAATAAAAATATATTCTGGGCCGAGACCACTATATTTTACTACCTTCATGCTTTCGGCCGCTTCAGCTGCCGCACCTGCTCTATTAGAGGTCCGGTGGAGATGTGATGGGGCTAGCGTGTCTACACAGGTTGCATCCCACACTAGCACCCGTCCCATATTCCACGGGACCAAGGTCATTCCGTCAGGTCTCTTGCCATCATTTCTAGAAATGCCTGTCGGCTCTAAAAGAGCCGGGACCTTTATTGAGGCAAGAGACCGACGAATGATGTCGTTGAGTGCGGCGTGTCTGGAAAAGCGGCCAGCACTTCTCTGGCAAGAAAGTCCGTGATGTCCTAGCCGATCTACGTCACTTCCGCAGGGGCAGCGATGTGGAGCGCAGACCGGGACCCCAAGGCGAAGGCAAACTGAAAGTCGGAGTGTGTTAGGGTCTAGGAAAGTACCAGTGCTTGGCGAGGGATGAGCTTGAAGCCAGTATCCAGCCTCCCTTGTACCGACTGCTAAAATTCTAGCACGATCCGCTGCGCAGCACTGGCTAATAAGGGAATCAACAGTCAATTTACATACTATGTCATCCCAACACCTCTGCGATTTTGGGTTTTCAGGAAAATTTTGACCGGGGCAAGCAGTTAACCACCCATTCTTTGCGTCCTCCAAACCTGAAGTCTCATAGTTTAAAGGGAATTCCCTAAGGATTTTTCCTATGAGACTAGAAGAGCTATGGATCGACGAAAGAAAAGCTGGTAAAGCAATACTAGAAATTTTGCGGATCCCTATACCACCGTACCGAATCGGGAGGGATCCTTGGGTCCAGGAATGCTCGCTTAGCTGAATATTAAGAATGGATTGCAGGTTACTTTTGATCAAAGTATCAATTTTCGACAAAAGATCTTGATGTTTCCAGAACGGACAGCAGCGAAGCACATAAGTAAATTTAGGGACAAAAAGACAGAATTTAATAATTAAAAGGGCAAAATGTGGACTAATGTCAAGAAGCCGATGGGAATGATTTTGAAATTTAGAAATGGAATTTTGAATATAATCTGAAAAACTTTCTTCAAAAATAGGAGATCCCAGGAGGCAAAGTGTTCTTTTATCTACTATTTTTATATTTGGTGCAATTTTGTTGAATTTTTGTGTTATGTCATTGTCAGCGTCGGAAGGTTTTTGGATGAAGAGTTCACACTTATCAAAATTTAGCTCTAAACCAATGGATTTAAAGTTATTTTTTAAAGATGAAAGATCGGAAAGTACTGTATTTACATCACCTCCTAAGGTCCCATCATCTAGATACCAAATATTAAATTTTGAAGCTAAATTTTGAATTAAAGGATTAATAGCCAAACTGAAAATTGCTGGCCCCAGGGGATCCCCCTGCTGACAACCAACTTCAGATGACAACTCGTTTGATCGGTACATCAACTTCGTTGGATCTGAATAACAGTGAAGAAGATAGTTGTAAATTTCAGGAATGTTGTTTTTTATTTCAGACAGCAGGGTATCCCTATTTACCGAATTAAAGGCGTTTTTAACATCAATTTTGAGTAACACTTCGCATTGATCGTCGCTAAGGTAGGTGCGAAGAGCATGAACGGCAGCCTCGCAGCCTCCCTTAACGCCAAAGCCTAACTGAACGGGTTCGAAACAAGATTGTAATTTTGGTAAAATATGTCGAACGGCGATTTTTGATGCAAGGCGGCGAAGTGTAGCTCCAACAGCAATAGGTCTCACCCCACCGTCTTTTTTACTGAGGGCAATGAGGTTCGCACCATACAAAGTCGGTACAATGTCCGGATGAATGTTGCCCAAGTACATCATGTTAATAAGGGTAGTAATGCCACTGATAAGATTCTCACCAGCATCACCCACACACCGAGAAGTCAGATCTTTTAAATGTTGGGGTGAGAGTCCATCCAGGCCCGCAGCAGAACCGGGCTTAAAAGATAATATTGCATTAGCGACGTCATTGTTTGTAATTTGCAGGCATGCATGGTTTGCTGTTGGAGGGTCGAGAAAATAAGGCGTTGCAGGGGCTGGGGGGTGTTTCGTCTGTAGGGCCAGAAGTGTATCAGGATTATCTGGCGAAAGCACGTCACTAGAAAAGAGTAGGCGGGCGGCACCTTTAAGATCTCCGTCGCTAATTTTATTTTCTATGGTTTTCAGCTGATTGTGGGAACTGCGAGTGGGTTTATGCGAGGGTAAGGGAATGGAATAGCTTGCGCAGTTATTTTTAATTTTTTGGGTTAAAGATAAATTTGAATTGTCTACTTTAGCATGCAAAACCAAAAAAGGAAAAAGGAGCAGGTTGTGCCAGTCTTGAAGGGAATTACTTTCTGTGCATTTACATATGAGATGAGATAAATGAGAAGCGACGGAGATTCTGGCGCCGCGGGGGATTCTTTTGACTATATTTACATTGTTTTTGAGATGGCTGAGTCGAACATGGAATGGTTGTTGAACAAAAGGCGTAGATGAATCTAAGTTTAAAGGACAAGCATCTTGGCTTAAGCAGCTGCGATGTGATTTACTTTTATGGATGTTTAAGCCTCGAATGGATTTGAAAGATTTTGAACACAAGTTACATGAATGACTGTTGGTTGACGTGCTCACACCAGATTGGGTCGCAGCCTGCATGTAAAAATAACTTACCTATGTTAAAAACTTAACAAAATAATAATAACAATAATATTAAAAAAAACACTCTTTAAAAATTTTCACCAACGAACACAACACAAAAACATAGGCGTGAACACAGGTTAGGAGGATAGGTGCCCGTTGGGTGCCCGTCGCGTAGCAACGACGGCGTCCCAGCGTCAAATTTGAAGCATTGTACACTTCTTGAAAAAAAATCGGAATCAAAACCCCGTGGAACAACAATAAATATCCAGAAGCGATCCACAACGAAACGTTTTATTATGTTAGGAAATACAGTTGTCTACAGTAGCGGAAAATATTTTAAAAATATTTAAAGAGGAGGTCAATTTGACAACAATGATATGTTATGTGTTGAAACATTTTAAGGAGTTGATTTTTATAGCTCTAAGCAGAGAAGTGGAAACTTATTGATTTCGCATTTAGTTGGATGACTCAAACTTTATTACGCTTGATGAAAAAGAAACGTTTAATTTAAAATTTTAACAAGAAGTCTAAATTTCTCGCGGACAATAAAGGCGATTTTCGATGTTAGTGCCATTAATTTTACTATCATCTCTACACCACTTTGTAGGTAGGTGATTAATTGTAAACCTCCGAAAAAAGAAAAAGGAAAGGAGTAATGAGTTTGAATATATTATGTGTAGTAGCTGAAATAATCGACGGATTTTATAGAATGTTTTTTTTTTGCTGCTGCCCAGCTTGTTCTTTACCAAGATTGAAGGTTGATTTAGAATAGAAACTAATTTAAATGTTTCTTCTTAAGTAATCATCAAACACAATATATCTGTATATTATTATACCCACAGTTGCATAAGTACACCTATAATAACATTGTAAACATCACACCACGCAACATGCGAACAACGTAATAACACGCATACAATTAGCATTAGAAAACTCAAAATACAGACATAAACAAGTAAATTACTCCCAATAACATTGCGCGCAACCGTCTGAATAGCAGTTTAGCCTTTTATACAAAATTCAAATGAGCCTGTGGAAGGCGGCTATCGTATTGAGTGGGCAATCGGCACTCCATTTTGGTGCCAGGCCCGCATAGCAATTGACACCATGTAAGTCTAGCCAGTGGCTACGCTGCCCCATTAGAGCCACTTCCTCAACAAAAGAGGCTCCGAGGCCCTCCATTCCAACAATTGTATGAACTATTTACCTTAACTGTAGCGGGCCGCAATCACACTCGCTCCCGAAGCTGTAGCGTGCTCGAAGGTGCTTGGTGTTTACGCTATTTTTTGGAGAACACGCAACGATATTGTAGTTTTATTCGAAAATGTAGTCTATAATTGAATGTAGAGAATGCTTGCAGTATTAAGTCTGCCTTTTGTATACTAGTTTAATTTTGAGCAACAAACATATGTTAAATATATTTTATATTATATGATACAGTACCGTGATTGAATGACTAATTGATAGACCACTTAAACCGCTTAACCTAGGGACTTCAAATTTAATGGAACCAAGGGTACAATAAAAAATATTTTTCCGAAAATTTAGAAACGCCAGTCGTCCGACTAAAACTTTATGCGTTTTTAAACATAATTTGTGATTGTTATTTTTTATAGTTTCGTTTTAGGCGGTGGTAAAAATAATGATTAATATGTTCTGTTTGAGGACTTTATACGAGAAAAACAATTAAAACCTTTAAAATTACGATAATAAAAATCGTAATCATCCCTCACTTAGTATGTCACATAGTCTATAACATATAATATAGTGACGTACTAATATGGAAATCGGAAAAAAAAACTCTCATACTAAAAGCAATCAGCTGGTTTACAATTTGTATGGAGACGTCGATTTTGTGTTTACGTTTTCGAAGTTGGTCCCATATAAAAAGCGATAAAATACTTGTAGCCCTTCAAGTATCAAGCAGTGTTATTCAGCGTATTACAGTATCAGCGTTAGCCGAGGAGCGGCACCCGCGGCTCGGTTATAACAGCGATAGCCGCGTGATGTGCCCATAGCTGGGCGGCCCACTTGTCATTTTACACTGCACCCTCCGTACCGGTTGTGCTAACTGTTTCTGTTAAGGCTACTTTAAGGTTATGGGCTAACTCTTAGCTTTACGACACACCTTTTGAAAATAGATTGTTTAAATCTTTAAGGGCCACTTGCACCAAAAATTTAACACTGGGTTAAGATACTAACTCGAATTAGTAAACGTCAGATTCATACGAAAACTGTCATGTTAACTGTAGTTTCTGCCGTACTCTGAGATGTCATTTAAATTTAATGCTTGATTAAAGATGCTGCTGTCACATTCTTTGCTATAGCAATAGAATAAGACAACACTTCACAACACAAGCATTAAATTTATTGACGTCTATAAGTGCGGCCGTTAGAGGCTTAACCGTGTGTTAAAATTTTGGTGTAAGTGGCCCTAAGATGTTCACATACTCGTATTGTTTGTTCGAAGTAAGTACCATATTCGAGAAAAAAACTATCTTAAGTCTGCACAAATTTCTCTCCAGATTCAAACTCAACGCAATGCCGTTTTTTTTTAATTCAGGTTTTCTTTTTATCATGGCACACGAGCATACAGTTCCCCTGATGATAAGAGGGATGTGAGACCATAGACATTTGTATTTTCGAGACTGCAATTGCCGACAAAATGCGTCTATGCTTGTAATTTCCCCGGCTGTCTTATCCCCACATCGAAACACAACACTACGAACGCTGCAACGTATGCAAAGATGGTAGTAGCAATCCGGACAGACCCTGCACAAGGTCCTAATACCACTAAAGTTTCGAATACCTCGTTTTACGGACTTTAGCATGCCAAACCGCACTCAAAAAAATAATTTGCTACATTAACCAAAGCTAATAGTAACAACAGCAAGTTATTAAGTGGTTCAACTAAGTTCTAAGTTGACGTAGGGTAAAGCCACCAGTGGTCAGCCAGAGACCAGAAGTCAACCTTACATTACTGGTGACTTTACTCTATAACTAATTGTCAGGCTCATACGGAATCATGACCCTTTTGCACAACAATAACGTTACCATCTTGTTAAAAGCGACCAATAATATTTTCAGTGTACCCGAATGCTTATAGTCTGAGCGACAATGTAAACTGCTGATCTATAGTCGCTATAGTCCTCGTGGCCACACCCTCCGTCGTGTTCACGCGAGACAATCGCAAGCGCAGCGCACTTGGCACGAGAGGTGTCGACGCGTCCGACCCGCGTCCCTAATGAAGCGATAAAATAACCAAACAGCATCGACTCAAGTGATCTTGGCTCGGTTTAAATTGGTTTACATTTGCTGTTGGAAAAATACGGGGGTCCGTGATACAAGTTGGAACGTGTCCTACATCGTGGCCTAAATTAGTACACTCGTATTGCAGTAGTTTTAAAATACGACTATCAAGAAGTTAAGTCAAGCTATCCTACTACCCATCTCATAGTTAGATCCGAAGGATTCATAACATGACTTAAACTGGCCAAGTAATGTAATAAAGTATATCTTGGAAATTTTGGTCAGACTTGATTCATTACGTGTTGACTGTTGATAAGTGTTGATATAGTTCCATAATGGCCGTGAAATCCTTTTTTTTTTTAATTTTTGGGCCATATTTCTGAATTAAAACTTGAAAACGTATATCGTTGATCACGGACCAAAATGTAAAACAGTTTATTTTCCTGCTCTTTATTACTTATAATGAAGGTATACTAGGCTTATTTTTTACAGATGTTATAATTTGTTTTTTATCCATAGTTATTGACTTAATAAAGATTCATAAACCATCATTAATCGCTCTTACAGTTCATAAGTTTTACAAAGTGTTACCATTTATTATAATTCCCGAACAGCGCGTAAAACAACACGATTTTTTGCCATCATCTTCGTACTTTCGTCGAGTCCAAAACCACTTATTACGGAACATCATAATAATACCGGCTGGGATTGCTCAGAATCTGATATTCACCTTAATGTGAATCTAATAATCAGGGACATGCATTCACGACTTAATATATGACATTATTCTTTGAAGATGCTCTGCTTTACCCAATTACGACTTTACGATAAATTATGCGTTTGGCATAACCACAAATCGCTTCATAACGTGATACAACCAACACATTTTCAAGATAAACCGACTCCTAACTGTAATGGGGCATGGTTGAATTTTCAGCGTCGCATCTCGTGTCTAAGGGATGTTTATGGCCAGTGTGCTCCCATTTTCAGATTATTCCAAAAGATAAGTGGTAGCCGCATGCAAAATACTTCCCGTTGAGATATGAGAGTCGTCCGCGGCTCGTATATTATTTAAAGCACCAGGAACACACACGTTGCTACCGAGGTGCAGGCGATATACTCACGAGCACTAACGGGCCACCTTATACATGTTGTTTCAGAGATTATAAGTTAGCTAAGGGATGATAGGGTTTGTGAAACTGAACATGTATCAGTACTTAATGATAGTTTTATTAATTATTAACTACCTGAGTGACTAACGGTCGTACTTAGAGTCAGTTAATGACAATTGTTTTAAATGTAAATAGTTGACCCGTAGGTTATGTCTGTGTAACCTACCGTGTTTTCAGCAAGCGGTCCCAACGGAAGACCAGCGTTGGCTTGGTAGCCAGCACATGCCTAGTTGGGACCGTTTTCGCTACGATCATATCTGTAGCATGTCGTGAATAAGTCGTGTTGTGAATAAATTGTTTTTCTTTCATTCTTTCTATTAAGTCTTTACTTAGTGACGATTTGTCATACACAATTTAAAAAAAGGAACGTGTTAACTCTCTCTAAAATGTCTCTGAGAATGGCATTTTTTTCCGGTTTCCTAATGTATTAAATAAGAATGGCGCAGCGAACCAATTCAAATGAGTGAAAATACAAAAATAAATTCATCAATAAATGTCATTACACTTAACAAACCTATTCCAAGAAAGCCAGATATACGAACAACTTATATATATTTTTTTTACAATTAGTCGTCTACTTTTTTTATCTTTTGGCTTCGACAATTTAATTTGTATCCAAATACAGATACGTGAATCATGTTCCAAAAACAAAGTCCAGACACCTCAAATCTACCGTCCATCATTTCCTTTTCCGGCATTAGAGCCCCAAAATGGTCAAAACGGGACCACCCGTGCCTTCGGAAGCGGAACCACCCACGCCACGTCACGACTCCACTATCGCAGTTATCTTAATTATGAGCGTGTCGATCATCATCTTAAATTTTCTACCTTAAAAGGTCTATAAAGAGTCGCTAAGTGTACGCAATTTAGAGGAGATTGCGCCCGCGCAGGGTACGTCACGACTCGCGCGGACACTTCTGTACAAGCACGTGCCGTTAAATGGAGCATTACTACAGAAGCTTTTTTTTAACCTTTTTATATAATTGTAAATTTGTTCAACCGCTAAACTGTAACTAATTTGTAATAGTAACCTCAAACAAAATGTATCAAATAGTTTTATTTTCAACCATAATGAATAAGTAATCATTTTCGTTTTGACAGATAATGTCGACAAACGTATAATTTTAACAAATTACATTTCGCAAAAATGTGTTTATGCTCAAAATATTACATACTTATTACATAAGTTAAGTTAAGTTAGAGTTAGGACCACCAAAAATTCAATATAATGCGGCGGGGAGTATGATTTGTAAAAGGTTAATGAACTACCTACATATTCATTCATTTTTACGCATTTTCGTTGTTATATTAAAATAGTGTCCGTGGAAAGTAATTATTAATTATTAACTAACCTGACGTTAATGTTACAAAAATAATAATGATATTTTTAAACATAAAAAATAACTTTATTATTGCGTTATACAGACACCTAATCTGCTTACAGCTTCACATTAAGTACCCAGCACTTCAAGTTATACGAGCACATAACCTCGATATAAATAATAAGGCTTCTTCAATATAGATTTAACACGTAGGCAACAATGTATTCATCTCATTGCATGCCCAGCGTCCCGATTACCATACAAAATATGCCCCGTATCGGTGTCTTGGTGTGGAACACGCTAGTGACCGTAAGACCGTAACACCATCCCTGCACGTTACCGTTGGATCTAATTTACATTTACTGCAGGCGCTTGCGCAGTAATTTTTGCGCGCCGCGCCGTCGTCCTACTGTTTAAGAGCCTTCGTGAAACGTGGGCTTAATTGTAACTATACTTAACGAAGACAGTCAGTTTTTTCTCTTGTCTTAACAATACTTTAAAAAAAAATAATCATAACACTGATTGACAAAGCACTAAATATTATAAAGCTGAAGAGTTTGTTTGTTTGCTTGAACGCGCTAATCTCAGGAACTACTGGTCCGATTTGAAAAAAAACTTTTAGTGTTAGATAGCCCATTTATCGAGGAAGGCTATAGGCCATATATCATACTCACATAAACCAAAGCGAAGCGAGGGCGGGTCGCGAGTAATAAATATCAGTAGACAATCTCACACAAATTGACCTAGCCTCAAACTAAGCTCTAGACTTGTACTATGGGTACTAGGCTACGATAAACTTACTTAAGTATATAGATAAACACATACTTAAATACATAGAAAACACCCAAGACTCCAGGAACGAATACTCGCGTTCATCACACAAATATTTGCCCGTACCGGGGATCGAACCCGGGACCACTAGCTTCGTAGGCAGGGTCACTACCGACTAGGCTACCGCGTCGTCAAAACTGTAAGCCCTAAATCTAGGTGGTATTATCAAAGTTAATAGGTTCTTTTTAAATTTTGAACCCTTCCACTTTCCATGGTTGAACGGGGTGTTGATGAAATGAAAATTGTGAAGATGAAATGTCCATACAAAATGCGGTAACGTTTCTCTCCCCTGGAACCTTCTCCGATTTTTATGTTTTTTTTAATTTTTTTAGATATTATGAAAGACTTCCTTACCAAGAAAATTAAAGCAAAAAAATGGCGACATACAAGCCTAGTTTTTCATAATACAAGAATATTATGTGTTACTTTGGATTTACTAACACATTTTTTTTCAAGAAAAAGAAATAATAAACGTAATCCCATACAAGATTCGTTTTCCACGCATTTTTATATTTGTTATATCGTAAAAACGGTAAAACATACAAGACTCAAATTTAGTATGATTACAGTACAAGGCCAGGGCGGTTATTATGAAATGACTATGCAGTTCATTTGAGGACAGAGCTATAATAGTTGTATAACTCTGTCCTATTCTCTCAGCGTAACCTGAACTGCAAAGTTATCTCATAATAACCCCTCTGAAAATAAATAAACAAATACTAAAAAAGGTAAAGGATGAGTTGGGTTCGCGGTGATTTGATTTGAAATCGAATCCAAGTTGGAATACGGAACCCTCGGTGCGTAAGTCCAACACGCACTTGACCGGTTGTAATATCACACCACTTGAATAATACTAACTTGCGAGCTACTTGTAATGCCAGTTCATCGAGGAGTACGTCAGTGTAAGCCACTTGCATGCATAATAAACGGTTTAGTTACTCTCCTATGGTCCTAACGAGTTCTTTACTCATTGATCTAGATTTGCTGATATCTTAATTAGAAAAGTTAAAGCAGCCATAATGCGTTTTACTGGGCCATTTAGATGTAGATGGCAATTGGATACGGGAATGATATGATTACATTAGTTACATCAGGATTAAAAAACTACAGTTAAATATGAGACAAGTTTTTGCTATGGCTGTTGAATGGGAGCAAAAAATAATATTGATGTATTAGATCACGTTGATCGCGATTACGTTACATTATGAAATAGTGCGCTTATAACGCCATTGAAAAGGATAAATACAGGGGGCACGAGAACCCTGCACGGATTGACATACAACCCAAAACTAAGCTTAAGGTTTGTACTTCTGCTAATACTTCTACGGATGTGTACTTATTTAGGTAAAGAAATACATAGAAAACATTACCAAGACTAAGGAACAATAGTTTATGCTCATCGCAAAATTGTTTTCATCACTCTCTCACGCTCGTAAATAGTGTCCTAACATGCTAGAAAATCGACCGTAAATCCAAAATAATACACGCGAGCCTTTTTTTACCATTACGCCCTATCGTGCGTAATAGCTTTTTTTTTAATACGAGTACTGTACGTGGACGCAAACTATCACAATTCTTGTGCCATTCGATATGAAGTTTAATTCGAGATGAAACAACAGTACATTCAATTTCTTAAAAATCTCGCATAATATAAACTATTGATCTTCTAACAGACTTTCATTTCTAATTCTTTCTTTACCACCCTTAATACACAATGTACTATTTTTTACTAGTGAAAATGTATCAGTGACGGAAGCTCACCTTTACTGTGATTTGACAAGCACTTGTGAGACACCCTTTATACAAAGAAAATAAAAATCGCGTTAACGAAATCTACATAACGTGTGATCCCATGAGTTACAATTACCGTACTCGCTAGCGAGTTACATGCTCTGTCACACTCTATAAGAATACTGCGAGGTCTGCAAGGGACAAAGCATTCGACTCGCTAGCGAGTACGTTTCAATGTGACTCATGGTAAGGGTGCTGTTATCAAAATACCATGACGTTACCTTTCGATGTACGAACCTAAATAAGTATATGTAAAGGGTTACAGCTTAAGCGCATCACTTCCCGGGCATCTGAACTGCGGGGCGGTAATGAAGTCGGCGGCGACGTCCGCGCCGATCGGCGCCCGCGGCGCGTTCCCGCGCTAATGCGCCCGCGCATCGCATCGCCGCTCGCGATCGCATTGCCGCTCTACAATATACACAACCAATTTTCATTTGAAAACGAACATAAGACGTGAATTTTGTGACTTTTTGAAGTTCCATATTCAAAGAGTAATAGGAGAGCAAAGACAGGGGGTTATTATGAAATGGATATGCAGTTCATTTTACGGTGAGCGTAAAGGACGCAGCTATAGCAGTTTCTTAGCAAGTCCTTTTTTGAGCGTAAAATGAATTGCACAGATACATCATGGTAGCCCCAACACAAACATGCATTGCATTTTGGTCCGGTCCTCCCCTGATGCGAAGCATGTTTTTTACATCTTTTTTTATGATACACTTAGTGGTGGAAAGACCTTGCGCAGGGTCCGTCCGAATCGCTACCACCATCTTATCCCTTAACCTACCGCCGATCAGCAGTGTTCGCATTGTTGTGTTCCGGTGTGATAAGATAACCGGTGAAATTACTACTATAGACGTATTCCATCTTAGTTCTTAAGGTTGGCAATGCATTTGCGGTCTTAGGGTTGCAGTCTTAATATTGTAGTCCCACTTAAGTACCATCAGGTGTCCAGCTTGGTATTCATTTGCCTTCTCGATGCCATAAAAAAAACAGTAAAGGGCTAAGCAAAATTATATGAGCACATAGCCACAGCGTTTATTCCCGCTGGATACAGAGGTCGCTGATTCCCGAAATATCAGACGTTTACTCATTATACTGGCATCCCTGAACCACATATTCCAAAAAAGGCATGACTTCATATTTGCTCCGAATATTTCGAATAGTGTGTTTTGAAAAATTTAGTAACAAAATAAAGAATTATGAAATTCTGTCCAACGGGCTGTTTTGTTTGGTCGATCACACACTGGTTGCTTTATACATGTTTGTGTTTTCACAAACTGAAGATTTCACAGTGTTAAGAAACCCATAGACACCACTGTGGCAGAGCCTGAAATCCCAACGCCTCAGGTCATGCTTGACATTAGCTGGAAATAAACATTGGTGATCCGCTGTTTCCATGTTTATGCCGAACCATCTCTAAACGGACCATCTTGGCTTTCTACGAACTTATTTATTGCCCTATTACCTCGTTGTAGCTTCTATATTCCTATAGCCATAACTGTGATGGGTGGAAAACGTTTCACTATTTTAACTACATTATATGGGTCGTAAGGTTTAGAGGCATTTTTATGAAACGTCGGGAAACAGTGCCAGGAGAGAGAACCCAAAAAAGTGAGCGATAGTACAACCATCTGAGGGGTTATTATGACAAAGCTATGCAGTTCATTTTAGGGCTAGCGTAAAGGACAGAGCTATAGGAGTTATATATCTCCGTCCTTTACTCTCAGCGTTAACAAAACTGCATAGCAATGTCATAATAACCCCCCAGAACTGTTTTAAATCTCGTCAATGAGTATTCATTGCAACAGTTGCGATGTATTTTTTAGTTCCTTGACAGCAATGTCTAAAGTCGTTTTTGGATACTCACCCTCAATTTTTTTCCAAAACTATTTTTTTTTAACACCTAAAGCCACAAGTGTTTTTTAACAAATAAGTACTTATGAGCTCGAGAATCCAAATAACCACTTCGAAGATAAGGATAGACCACCACATTCTATTGTCAGATTTTGAATATTATGATTTACAAGTTAATCTTATCATGATCTTAGACACTTTGTTAGCTCCTAAAGTTAAAGTAGGTACAAATACACGCATCAAAAATGTGTACGGATCAAAATTAAAACTACATTATTTTGATATTTTGCAATGTAACTTCGTTGCAATACGTTGCTAAATAAGTAAGAAAATAAAAAAATTACAATTCAAAATGAGTCAAATTACTTTTTTTAACTATGTTCCTTAGATATTTTGGGTTTGATTTTGATTGTTACACAATGTGTGTTGTTAGAGGCTGGTCGTGACTGCGGCAGGACGGTGCGGAGGCTTCGTTACGAGACGCGGCTAACGGGCACTCCCGCGCAGGTGCTGGAGCATGCGGCGCTCAAGTGTTACCAGGACAACGCCTTTATTTTTTTTTAATATTTAATATTGACGCATATGTCTGTACGTGACTTCGTTTCTGTGGAATCATAGTTTCAAAAAGGATAGACTATTGTAGGCCTAGCCAAGATCCCAACACGTGAACGTTTCTGTTTTCCATTGACTCGAAATGTATGGAGTTGACATCAGCTTAACGTAATCCGCTGGTAAACCCAAGATTAGGCAAAGACCACTTTGAGGCACAGATTTTTCTTAATAATAATGCAGACGTCTATACAGGGTGAAATTTAATATAAGTCGTGAATCAAATGATCACCTCTGTGTTCTACCCACGAATATGAACAACTTTCACTACGGGACCAACTCAGAAATCACGAGAAAAAAATCTGCTGCTTCATACATTTTGGTCGAGTACGTATTGAACTTTTCTATGAAACAGCTGATTTTTTTTCGTGATTTCAGAGTTGGTCCCGTAGTGAAAGTTATTCATATTCGGGGGTGGAATACAGAAGTGATCATTTGATTCACGACTTAGATTACACCCTGTATTAGAGTAGTTTAGTAGAGTCGTAGCAATACCGATAGTTATTGCCTATAGTTTTGCCTATTTTTTTAAATTGCTCCTTCTTTTATTTTATTTTCAACTTGGCTCTAGTTGCACAAACGTTGCTTAGGCAAATTTAGAACTTGTGATTGCTCACGCCTAATGCCACTTTGCCACTAGATGACTCTGTTACCAAGAACAAGCAGGTAATGGTGGTCATCACAGGTAGTAAATAGTTAAGCACTTTTGTGTCGGGTAGTACCGAGTCCCCGGACGTCTTTACGGGCGGGAAGTCGAGCACAAATTAAAACGGCCCGTCCGCTGCCGTCTCCGTTCGTTTGCATAGTTACCTACCCCGTTTTAGTGAAAGTTATGTATTAATCATTTATAACCTAGGGATTCGAAGTTACTTTGTAGAGAAAAAGGTGGTTACGATTAATTGTGTTAAGTTAGTCTATTTGGTAGCGCTAGGAAACTAGCGGTCTCAGGGTCGATCGATAGAAGTATTAGTTCCTGAATCGTGGGGGCCTTATATAGCTGCGTGTATCGCGTGACAAACTGTGGATAAAAAATCCGTCACTTTCTGACACGTTTGTTTCAGATTTAAAAACATTATTTTGATAGTTTTTGGTTATGAGTAGAGTTACGAAGTGTCAAAATGATAGGTAGTTTAGTATGATATACAAGCCGTGATGTTATGTTTTGATACAGTGCCTGTTAATATTATTGATAGATTTTGTCGAATAAAAACTTGCCAAGTGCAACAATGCGCACGTTGTCTTATTTTTTGTTTGTTTATTACATAGTTAATTATAGTTTAGTGGCCTAGTTTGCGATGAGTTTACTTAGTCTCCTTTTATAAAACAACTTGGTTCAACTGTCTTACTGTCTTACGCCTTTTTTAATTTAGTTTATCATACTTACCTATTCTTTTATTTTGAATGCCAACTTTTGACGGCCTTAGGCTTTTGCCCACCATGGGACATTTAGGACAGTTAAGAAGTAATTAAATAACAGTTCAATAGAGGGCATATTTAGCAATGGTCTATTTTTTAACACGTTCAGTGCCAGCAATACTATGAGTGCTACGCTGTACTAGCATTTTTCCGCTATGTAGCGAAAAACTGCTACGAGCAATGAACATCACTATCGGGTCGTCGGCATTAGATGTGTCAAATAGTATTGTTCAATCAGTAAACGTGAATGTTTCATTATTTACTGTTTTTCAAGCACTAGATGATACGTTTCGTGATCAGAGGGGTTATTATGACATGGCTACCCAGTTTATTTTTTGGCGGGCGTAAAGGACAGAGCTATAGCAGTCATATAGCATTGTCCTTTTCTCAGCGAAGACTGAAGTGCATAGCTACGTCATAACAACACAAAATTTAACACTGGAATAAGACACTAACTCGAGTTTGTAAACGTACGAAAACTGTCATAATAACTCGAGTAAGTGTCTTAACCCAGTGTTAAATTCTGGGTGCAAGTGGCCCTAACTGTTTTTTGTTCTACTGTGTACCAAGGAAATTATTCTTTTCAGTGTTCGTGTAGGTAGGTACATAATAAGTACCTACAGTCACCGGCATAAATAAGTTATCATTTATGAACCTTGTCACTTTAACGTCGTGTTTGAAATGTCATACGAAATTGTCAAACGATTAAAAGCGACAAGGTACAGAAATCATCACTTATTTATGACGGTGACTGTACACAAACATACAATAGTATGAATTCACAAATCATGATCTCCCTGAGCTCCAGATTTGCGTGATAGGTTGGCACCAAGATCCGAATACCGTTAATTTATTGAATTTAGAATGTTAATCGACTTCTAAATACTGGCAGTGCGAAGGACCGTTTCCGCCACCGGCGAGCCCTAAAGGTCAAGCAGTCTTGTGAAATATTTTGATTTTGAACGTAAATCCTTGTTATTTGTAACCGGTCAGTATTTGTGAATGGGTAAAGGCAGCTGTAGAATAGTTTACTGCAAATAATTTCCCAGGCAAAAAAACGTATCATTTAAGAAATCGTTTAGATGATAAATTAAACATTCATTTAATTTATTAGTTGTTTTTTAGTTAAGGTGACACGGGTTTTTGACAAAAATTTCTTTCATGTCAACAGGATTTTTTTTTATTTACTAACAAAAAGTATTGTTTTATCCCTAGACAAAGAAAACCTGGGGTGTTATTTTCTTAAAAACAACGGACGGTCGGACGGACGAGGTAAACCGGAGCGGGGAGTTTAAGTAGTCCCGTCAGAGCGAACAAAACACATTGTAGCGCGTCTATTTTCAATTAAGCAGCCTTATACCTACGTTCGATCCATCGGCAGAAACCATGCTGCTAAATTGAAAATGCACGCGCTAAAATATGTTTTGTTCGCACTGACGGGACTACTTAAACTCGCCGCTTGGACATTCACTCGTTCGTCCGTTCGACCGTCGTTGTTGAGAGACTCACTACCACTACCCTGCACAAAGTTAGTATATAAATGGTTCCCTACTCCTTAAACACGGTGTTCAAAGAATTATCATCATCATCAAAGACCGCTGGAGATTGACCTTCCTTAAGCACCTGGTGAAGATCGCAGGAATTTACTGGATGTAGGTGTACGGAACCGATTAATGAAGCGTTCAAAAGAACGCCATTCCAAAGAAAAACTTGCTATTCAAACATTACTTTAGAAACTAGTATATACTTATTTTTATTTTTCTACAATAACGGTAGCCAGAGAATTCAAAATTCTAGTGGGCAAGTCGGTAAATAAGTAATATTTATCTAAGACAAATCCCACTAATATTACAGTTTTGTCGTTCCGTGTCATCTTAGTACAAAATATGTGTTTCAGGTTATATTTTGTACGGCTGTGACAGTTGTCAAATCGCGCCTCTTAAAACGGCAAAACTGTAGTGGGATTGTGTGCTAGTTTGTTACTTCTTCACGCTGCAAGCAACGGCTGGACGGATTTGGATGCGAATTATAGCCTGGGTTAACATAACGGCTAGTTTCTCTCCCTGAAAATTAATTTTCCCGAGGGAATAACAATCAAAATCCCCCACAACATGATCGCCGAGTAAATAATTCTACGCAGATTCTATTTACACGTAGATATAAATATATAATCAATAAAAAGGTCAAACAGGATCTTGATGGGTTTTTGAATATAATCAATTCATTCCACCGTGGGCAGCTGCCCATTTCTAAGAAAATTAACTCAATTCCAACATTTCTCGGAAACGGCACGTCGCCAATGCCCACACAAATCAAACAGTACCTAATACACTATCGGCGAATGTTGTGTATATCAAAACATTTGCATGCACCAAACGAGACTTGCGTGTTGACGCCCACTCGCCGGTGCAATACTATGCAATCGCCGTATCGGCATCGCATTAAATGTTGTAAACCCTATACAATGCGGATTTCTCCATGGTTTGTAAAAAGTTTATGTGTACGATTCTGCTTAGTGCGCTGTGTCATGCGAGTTGCGACAGACTAACGCTACTTGCTTTCGTTTGTCGCGATAATTGGTTCTTTTCGTGTTAATGCGACCGGGAAGTGGGAATTCGTCCTACAGTTCTTTGTTCGTTTCAAGTACTGCTAACCCGTTTTTTTGCTCTAAAGTTGATCTCTTTTGATTTTGGTTAAATACTGCGTAAAATCAATAACATTTAACATGCTGAATGAAACGAATGCCTATTAATATCGAAACTCCTTTCGATTAACGTATCATTACCTATACAGAATTTTTATTACATCGAAAGGCATCTCGCCGCAAGAGTTGATTTTTTTTGGGTAAGATATCCTGAAAACATCATGGCTGCAGCAGAAAACAGCGTTCGGTGAAATGAAATTCCATAAAATTAAGGGTTACAAATAAAAGTCAAATATAGTGTCGCCGTTAGAGTGTCGTTACATACTTCTATTTCTAAATGCAAAACTCGTTTTCTATGTTTGATCAAAATATGTCTCGGAAATATTTGACTATTTGATAGAACCAATCTTATCTTATCTTATCTTATCTAACACAAAAACCCTTTCGGATACACTTCGACCCTTTAGGATCTTTTATGCAATTACCCTCTTACACACTCAGCTGTTCGAATGCGTTGGATTCCTGACGATGTTTTTCCTTCACCGGAAGAGCACGGGATAGTGCATTTAAGTTAGAAAATCTCATTGGTGACCGCGGGGCTTCGAACTCGGCACCTTACGATCACGAGTCGGCCCCCTAAGCCAGTAGGCCATTGACGCTCTGATACAACCAATCCACTCCCACACCTAAAATGAACTATGCAACTAATTACCAAGATGCAAGTGCGTTGACATTATACCCGTGATCAGCCGATGGGTAAGTCGATCTCATCGTACACCCGACACGGCGGATCGTCTGTCGGTGACGATACTGCACGATACGGCACGGGACCTTGGGATCACTCTTACGGAATCCGCGTCTCATGCGTATCGGGTACCGTTCCTAAGAAATTGGAGCGTACATTGAAGTGGCCTGAAGTGTATTGGTTTCTTAAGCAATTTGGTTTAATAAGGTATTTATTGCTTTTTAATCTATTTAAATTTTTGCAATGAACAGTGTCGGTGCGATTGATCATCACCCGTTAGTTTTAAAACTGTCAAAATAAATCTATAGAGATAAGAGCAAGACAGCCTTTAATGAGTTGAATCAGTTGGTCCTGCCCAAAAAAATAAATACCTGAATAGTTCCTAAAAATGAAAATACATATTGATGCATTAGATAAATTTTGTATCTATAAAAAAAAAAGATTTTAAAGGAAAGCTGTCATAGTTATAATACGGGCACGTTATTTTGTCTCAAAGTGTAACGTCACTTAATGTTTGAGTTTATTCACATACCCTTAAACGTATCACCGTCGAAAGTGTTATAAGTTGTGAAAGTGCGTTAATTAGCAACTGTTATACTTGAAAAGTAGCATTTTTATTCTCCCTTATACTGCTCTTTTGCACGTATTTTGTCCTGCAACAAAAATACAGAGGGTTTATTAAATTTAACTTGTTCCAATACTCGAGCCTCAGGGCGAGGCGGAATCGGCCGTCACGCCCTTCATACAAAATAATATTAACACCTTTCATTTAAGAAAACACAAAAAAGCTTACGCATTTCGGACAGTTTATGTGGAAATTTGTGATTTATTGCTTTTAGAGGATTTAAATGACTACTTGCTGCATTAAGAATCGGTAATTATGTTGGACTTTTTTGGGATTCACCAGTGTAACGGAACGTTATTGCTCTCTTGGCAACACTGTGCTACCCTCATATATTTTTTATTCACTTGCTGTGTTCGAAACAGTCCATTGTTGATAGCCATCGGTCGATTATTATAGTGATTGTGATATAGTTTATTCTAGAAACCATCATCTGCGAAAATCCTGTAAGTGTTGTACATGAAATTTGCCTAAAGTGCGAAAAGGATTGGCAAAAAAAATGCAAAAGTCGATTGCTGTCTTACTTTAACTTCAGTTCTAGAGTAAGAAGCACGATTTTGTCTTTTTCTAATTTCAAAGAAAGAGTAAGACAGCAGTCAACTATAATTGTTAGTCTAAACCTCGCGAAATACTTTATGCTATACCATCTTTCTATTATAAATATTCATATTTGGAACAAATATTCGTGAACACCCATCACATATTTTGCCGTCATCGGATTAGTCCATATTAAAGCAACTTACGAAAGCAATCAGAATGAATTAATGACGATTAAGTCAAACGATTTCTCATACACAAATTTAAAAAAAGAGTTTTTACAGTAATTACAAACTTTTATAATTTTCATGCGGTAACAGTATCATGGAAATAATTTCTTATCCAATAAAATGTATTCCAAGACACTGTTAGGTGTGACTACAAACAAGGCAAGTGGAGAGATGATCCGATATTAGTCCCACAATAATTTACGCGTACACCGCCCGCATGGCGGCGCGTGCGTGCGGTGCGTGCTGCGTATGCGCAGATGGAATCGCATTTTGGACGAGTTTCCGGCTTTGGGACTAAAACAGTCGTATTTAATCTTATGTCTTTTTAGACTGATTCGGAAACGTTGTAGGTAGATAAAACAACTTAATAATCAATAATCGGTTTTGATTGAAGATATTAATGTTACAGATACTTTAATTTATTATAACATAATATCAATATTTGTTTGCTTTCGGAGGTGTTTTCGGCCTTGGGAGTAAAACAGTCGTATTTTAACTTCTGTCTTTAGAAATACTCGAACTTTATAATTGTTCATTGGTGATGACATTCTATCATTCTGTGGTTTACAGATGCTTTGATTTATTACAATAAGTGTTTACTTGGCTATAAACTTTCTAAGAGTACAGTGCTAAAGTCGCCGTCAATAGAACTTGTAATCGATATAAACAAATGAGTACTGTTTGACACATAACCTCAAATATTGACAAAGCGTGTTTTTATTAAAAATAACGTATATTTAATAGTTATTTCATCTTAAACTTTATATACAAATAATGATCTTGTGTATAAATCGTTGCAAAGACCTCACTTGATCTTTAAAAGTACGTGATTATCGAGTAATCATGGTGAATTGGTTAGTTTGGTTTTGTTTACATTTTTTGCAAGTTCTATTGACAGCGACTTTATGTCATATGCTAAGTTGTACTGTACAGTCAGCAATTATATTTTTGGGTTGCAAATATAAAACACGCTCCTATGATTGTAGCAATAGAGATGTACCTATCAGATTTTTTCTAGACCGATGTTGGACATTTATAGTGGCGACTGGTACGTTAACAATTGCATAAATTATAATAATCAATAAACAAATCCAGATAAACCACAAATTAGAATAAACTATGATTGATCAACTTAAACATAAAATCTATAATCTCCATGAAGTTTCCTTGTTTGCCGGTAGATGTCGGTGTCTTCTTATAATTAAGTGTTTATACCTAAGTGTAAATTGCTTGCCAAGGATGCGATATCGGGTCAGTTTTGTATGGAAGTGAGGCGGGTTGGTACTGGGTGTTTTAATGAATATGAATGCGTTTAATTGGTCCATCGAGCGATACGCGGAAGGCAGTTGACGTGTCTGTGATGAATAACGGAGATTACGAACTGCACTTGTCAAGGGCTGAGGTAAGTTCAAAACTTAGATTAAAACTGAACCATAGATTAGGTAGAGAAACTTATAAAATAATAAAAAAAAAATTGAATTCAGATCTTTTATATTTGGTGACTTTAAATGTAAAAATAGTCTCTGCCTTCTCCGCAATATTTTAGTTCGACACTGTCTACAAAACACCACGATACTAAGCACATGTCATATTTATTAAGTACTTCCTTCTACGTGTTAATATAATTCGCGTGAAATATTAAGTAAGGGATGCTCACGCGCAGCTCCCAAGCTCAATCGACAGTACAAGATCGATAATCCCTTATTTAATTTACTTTAGTCCTCCAAACGCGTAATAAAATAAGCCAACGTTATTATGATACAAATGCAGGCATTCACCAAACTACATTGAATACGTCGTAAATATTACGATGTTGGACCTAGTTATAAACATGACGGGAAATTGTACTTATACTTAGTTGTATAACTATTGGATTAGCCAAAATAGTACCTACTGTGAGGCTAGAGAATTTGCTTGACGTAAATGTAAACGATCTTTGAAAACTGACAATATGTACCTATGGAATTGACGTAGGCTCTCGAAGCAACCGTCTGACAGCATACGTCATTCCTATACATTTTGAATAACGATAACGAACGCCGAATCCATCTTGACCAGCCTCAGTACGAATATAAACAGTACTTAAGAAAACGTAATAGTTACTTAAATGGACTTATTTGACATTTCAACTTTTATCGTCAAAAAAACAAGATCCTTTTCGCCGTATTCAGAGACATTTTAGAGACAATTAACTTGTTCCTTAGCGATCTTAACGGATCCTACACGAGGTCCTGCCACCACTAAAAAAATTCAGTTACTTACGTCTTGAGAAGGTTTCCAAATATTCGGAAACCTTCTACAACTTGCTCGTCACGTCACGTCGTCATTTGCCAAGAAATACTTTTAAAACTTATTTGCGTTGCCTACACTCAAGTTTTAGTCTAATATAGTTCAGTACAAGCATGATTTCGCTGCACAACTGTAGGATGTAGGAGGCTATGATAACGCGCTGTTATCAAGCGCCCGCGTCCACCGAGCAGTCGCCACATTCACTGCAGCTGTACTGCGCACGCTCATGCTTGATACTTGATTCACTGTGACAAAGGTAATATCAATACAAGGGACCAGGGCCAAGATTCTAGTCGGTAAAAATCATATCGACTTTGACCTATTATAATATTGTTAACGGGTTTAATAGCTCTTTTTTACTTGACAGTAATGGCGAGTTAAAAACAGTACCATAACAGGTCAAAGACGATATGGTTTTAACCACCTTGAATAGAGGCCCAGAAAAGCCGAAAAGAAAGTGATGAGTGAAGAGTTGTAGGACTAGACAAGTTGCAATTTTCAAACGATACGTACGACGCGCTAGAACTACTGTTGTAACGTTTCTGACGCGTACACGTTGAAAACAGCTAAATGGAAAGAGAAAATAATTCAAGCAGACTTTAAAACTAAATTAACCACTGCAACTTATCAAATTAACTTAATTAACGGACAGTTAGTATATTATTACTTTGTAGAACCAATAAATAAATAGTTTCTGGTTTCGCGTATTGCCATCGCCTATACATGAGTAGGTACATATATTTAAAAAAAAGTATTGAGTGACAAATCAATTCCAACAACCCACGACTAGCTCATCTGCCTCTAATTTCTATTAAAAAATCTCATTACAATTTTTGCCTATACCACTCTACTGTTCTTTTCATTAATGATTAAAATGAAACGGAAAGTATCAAGACAGTTGCAGCACTACACCGCAGAGATCATGCGATGCTTGACGTCGGAGTCAAGGAGAGCGGCCGGCCACGCCCGCGCCTGCGCCCGCGTCGATTCGATCCGATTGTCACTATATATCCTTTTCGGTACAATCGAATAATCGCCTTTGTCGCTCGAAGTTTCAGGTGTCGAAATTATTTGATTGCCCTTTCGAATTGTTTATTGGGAGTTATGCGAGTTTTAACAATGAACTCGTAGGTACTGGAGCTGTACGAGTATCCTAGTTTGTCTATTTAATATTATGTTTTGAATTACTGCGATCGGTTTACGATCTATCTCTTTTATACTACCCAATAAAAGGTCTTGATATTTGTTTGTGAGTTGTGGCTGCATTGTTGGCCCGATTTTGACAAACGAGGTTTCATTAGATGTGTGCAAATTATTGATAAACAAACACATACATTTATTTAATTATAAGTATGAGAGAGAAGAGCAGGATATACAAGCTTATTATGGAAGTCCGTTCTCGTAATAAAGTCTCTGCATAAATAAAAAAGCCAAGTTAATCTTGTTATATTGTTTATATGCATAAATTTTTTGTGGCTGTATGTAAAATTATGATAATTAGTGTTCTAATCTAAACAAACATCTACATATCTAAGAATATCGTTGTAGAACATTTGCACGTTCTTTTTTTTGAAAGTAAACGTTAACGCACGTTCTTCACGTTTAAAAACAGTGTTCCAAACTTCAAACTCCGTTTTAAAATTGGAATTTAAATAAACAATTATAAAATAGCATACTATACCAAACAAAACAGGTTAGTCATAAAAACAACTGGCAACAAAAATTAAATATCAACCCCGACAAAACAATTTTTAATTTAACACTGGCTGCAATCGAGCTCGCGACCTCGCTCCTCCCAAACCTTATACCTAGGATATATCAGACATTACAGCTACATCGAACATGTAATAAATACGCATCTTAACCGCTTCAGTGGCTGAGAAGGCAGTCTCAATGCAACGTACTTGAAATAGAAGTGAAAATAATACGGATGTCGGACGTGCGTGACACCTGAGACGAGTGACCCTGACCATACCACCTGATGCAACCGTCTCGTTATATGCTTGTAACTCGTTTTAATAACTTTAGTGAACCCGAGGAGCTTTTAAAAAAGAAAGGAAAAATATATTCGGCTTTAAAATAAATAAATAAATACATAAATATCAGGGGACTATGTCACACCAATTGACCTAGCCCCAAACTAAGCTCTAGGCTTGTACTATGGGTACTAGACAACGATATAAATACTTATATAGAGAAATATATATGTAAATACATAGAAAACATCCAAGACTCAGGAACAAATATTTGCGCTCATCACACAAATATCTGCCCTTACCGGGATTTGAACCCAGGACCTCTAGCTTCGAAGGCAGGGTCACTACCAACTAGGCTATCGCGTCGTCGGCTATGGTACAAGATTACAGATACATTTAAATAAAAAATAAAAAAAAACTATTTAAAAAAAATTGCGCTGTACTAAAGTCGAAAAGGCCAACCAGCTCAGCTTGTAGCTGGACAGAGCCTTAGCGCTCGTTTTCAGCTGGAGCCTGAGATGGTTAGATGATAATTATACAAAACAAAAATCATCAAACTAATAGAACAAATAAAACAACACCAACAATTTTATTTAAAAACAATACAACTGAATTAACAGCCACGTGTGCAGTGCGCTCTTAAGAAGGTATATATTGAAAATAAGTGAGAAAATGGCAATGTTACCGAGTAGTTAACATGTAAAACACATTTATTAAACAAAAACGAACTCACTCACATTTGCATTAAAGTTAACTCTTTTATTTTTTTATGACACGTGTAGGTAGATTTTGTTTAAGAGCCTTAACCAGCTTTTTTAGCTGATGTTTTTGCATTCATTATCAAGCGTCCTGTAAACTGTATTAACATCCATTGTCCGTTAATAACTATCTATTAAGAATAATTACAAAACCATAGAGTAATCACAATCGACCTTGATGCTGAATATAAAATAAATTACCTATTCTACCTTATCAGTTATTGAGTAATGGTCGACGGAGCCGCGATGACAAATATCCGCCATTGCTTCGTAGTACACTTACATTATTAATTATTAAATCAGAACAACTCGTCACGGATCTAAGGAGCTTTCCGGTAAACCCAGCCGGATCAATTACCCACTCATTAATTAAATATTGATTAATTGTTTTTACATCGCCCGCCAGGACACGCGTTATCTTAAAGCACAATCAACGCGTAAAAGCAGTCCGACAGCTTAAAACTCCGCACTTACGCAAATTTATAATATCCTCACAAATGAGGCGTACAAAGAATTACTGCTTTTAAAAGCGCATTACGTTGATAAAAGTATGATGGTAGTTTTTAATGCGACGTTGCACAATTTAAGTAAATTCGCGGGCGTAATCAGCTCGCATTACCGGCGCGACTCGCGCTTGCCCATATTTGTTCAAAGCGAGCAAAAACGCGGATCATTTCCACCGCGCACGGCAACAATTAATATACAACCGCTGCCGCTTTTCCGAGTTTCAGAGTGAAGCGGCACCGTTTCGGCGAACGAAATTAAGCTATAAAACTTAACGATACGATCTCACCAAAACCGCTACACATAAATTATCATATTATAATTATTTGGTACGAAAAGAAAAGCCGTCGAAAGGGACGCGCATCGACATTTAACCTGTCAAAATACTGGAGCCGCGTTATTGCGACGGTAATGATTATTATTTTTGACTTTAATTTCGGCGCAGCGGCGGCCGGCTGACCTTTTCACTCAAGCTGTTATTTTGCTTTATTTCAGATGTGTTATCTTCAAACGTCGATCGGAGCGGGCGGCGCGAGCGAGGCTGCCACATCCGCTCTCTGAGGTCCCGCCACGCCTAGCTTAATTGGCTAGAGCGATGCCTGCAGCTTTATTATATTATGCGCTACTGTGGCTTTCAGCTGCGACTTACTAATTTGCGATAATTATACGATAGGCTCGCAATGCGCTTTGTGTTACGAGCCCTGATCCTGCTCGATTTCAATTTCCAATTTGCAGCGCGTAGGTTGAGTCTTGCGTGCATTGAGAAGATATTGCATTCAATTCAATTGATATCTCGTTAACTTGAAGCGACTCTATTGAAGGGGAACTTATCGCTGGGATCTGTGTTATTACAAGTTGTAGTGCAATTAATGATTTAGTTCGTACTTGAAACGAAAAGCCTATTCAGTTGTCCTTTTAACAAATGCCGTATCCACCCGAGCGGTCTCCTGGCTTCGCGTAATTCGCGGCCGATACGATCGCCGCTCGCTTGATTGACGTGCTTTAATGATTTTGATGCGTTACTATAATTCAAGTAAGACAAAAGGTAAAAAACAACCGACGGCGGTCTATCTCCATCCGCTACTAACTACTGGTTAAATTTTTGTTTACGTAATCGATAACCGACAATGAGTAACAAATTGAAATCGTTTCTCTTTCGAGTGAGTGTCGAAAGTAGAGCAAGTGCTTAAAGTTAAAGTTCAGCAATAACTAGTAGGCTTCTTAAATGGTCTGATTTATACCCGTAATTATTTTACGGTGGAAATTGTAATTTTAAAATCAAAGGTCAATTGACAAGATTTCAAAAATCAACTGGTGCCATAGACCTCGCTTTAATATTGTTTTATTTATTATTTCACTAGTTAACTCTGATTTATGTTTTATCAACTTTTAATGTTGTTTTTTTACTTCTTATAAATTTTATTAGGTACTTAACGTTACAAAAGGTAATTTTAAATTCTTTGGTATCAGTTTATTGCCACTGCTTATATTTTTGACTAACTTTTTAGTTCTTTTAAATTGCCAACAGATTAAATGATATTCTAACCTTCTTAATCTTTATATCTTACTTTATATTATTAAAAAAAAATCGCATCTGTTTCTAACTACCCGCTAACTTCTAAACCTTGACACTTATTTTAATTTAATAAATTCTTGTTTATTTACGGGAGTTACAGAAAACTAACATATAGCATTATCGAAGAGAGGGCGGATCGCTCGTAAACTGTAAACAAATTACAAGCAGTTTAATACTACAGAGACAATTTAGTTCCAAACTTGACACCTTAGATGTCGCTATTGTGGCACAAAGGAACATTGGCTCCTTTACCGGATTTAATATGTATGGCATTCCACAAATTATTTGCGAAACGCCATACAAATTAATTCCAGTTACTGGTTTTACCGATATACTGGTCTTAACATCCTTAATCATTACAATGACTTTTGAAGTATACTTTCATCGTTTCAACTTTTAGCAGAACACCAAAGTCCCCTTACCCAATCGGGTAACTCGAAGGCCAGCTCTATTTGACTGAGTCATCGTCAATAACCACCATGTACAGTCGCGGAACGAAAAGGTTGATCAGTTTTAAAATAAATTCATTAATGCGTTGCAAGCACGTGCTACTTTTGTAAACTGTGTAACAGATGAGAGAAATAATATTGAACCAACAGTGGCTGTTGTTTATACGTGACCATAGCAACACTTGTGTAACGACCAATAAAGCCTTGAGTTCACTTTGAACCAATAGCGGCTGTTGTTTATACGTGACCATGGTAACCATGTATCTGTGGGCCATGTAGTGAAATGACATTCGTTATGACGGAATGTGTCATACTCGGTCAATAAGCAGATACTGATAACCAGACCTAGGAATATACGGGGCAAAAAGAAATTACAGCTAGGGATTGCCTATATCGATAAACTTGACTATCGATGCTTTTCCCATAATACTAGTGATCGCTCCAAGTTTTGATTGTAAAAATAGTTTTTTTTTTAAAGTATGCAAATTAAACAAAACATCAACATAATTCTGGTCATTCTTTATTTTAAAAGGATTTATAACCTTCACTCATCATTCATCATCATTGTTCTTACTCCTAACAAATTCTTGTCGTTTATTTTAACAATAGTAAATGGGACAGTCATTCTGAAATTCACAATACGGACAAAATAATATGATGATGATATGAGTGAAGGTTAAAAAATCCTTTTAAAATAAAGAGTAACCAGAATTATTTTGCTATTTTGTTTCATTGCATACTTTCAATCAAACTTTATTTTTACAAACAAAACTTGGAGCGATCACTAATGTATGGGAAAAGCATCGATAATTGAGTTTATCGATATAGGCAATCCCTGGCTTCATTTAATTTTGCCCCGAATATTCCTAGGTATGCTGATAACTTATACTGAGCGAGCCAAAAAGAGATCTAAAGGTGGTCAACCTTTTCATTCCTCGACTGTACTTGTATAGTTTTCTTCCGCATATAAATTTCAAAGTCATTAAATCACCAAAGAAAATTGTATAAAACCCACCGGCGCTCAATTAAGACATTCCGATAGCCATCAGTAAATACCCAGGGTATAAATAACTTTAAGAAGTTTGAGACGTTTTGTGAATTTACGTCTTTAGTCTTATTAAGAACTGGATCGATATAAGGGGGAAGGTAGGTCGTGAGAGGTTCAGTTGCCCTTAAGGCCCGTGCGGACTTTATGCGGTGCGTTTACACTTACTTTTTAGGAAAAAAAAACAGTAAGTGGGATTTGATTGATTTTGAGCATGTATTTAATGTACAGGATGATCTAAGACGAGTATGAGTTTATTATATTCTTTAGGACTATTATTACTAATTTATTACTACTTAACAAAAGACCGTATTATAAGCTAAACTTAAGTGGGATACTGGTTTCAAACATCATCAGAGATGACGTTTCTATAAATTTGGCGAAACTTTTGTAATCAAAACATGCCTTCAAAGGACCATGGGCAACTTAGTATGGAGCTTGGACCCAGAACCAACACAGCTGAGAGTTAGGTCATTAAAAGGATCTCTAAATGTACTTCATTTTGTTCTATAGGCACCAAGTTGTATTCCATTGCAGAACCGAGATATTCATATTTCAGTCAGTGTGTATGTATAAGGTCTATAAACGGGTTTCTCTTAATGATAGGCTACCATACCAATCATTAATCGATAGGATAATAATATAAAAGCGATACACAGAAAATAATAAGTAGGTACTAAAACAAGAGAAAGATAACAGGCGGTCTAATCGCTAAAAATCGATCTCTTCCAGACAACCTTTAGGTACCTAGCGGAAAAAAGTTAAATTGACATGACAGAACCGAGCGTTTGACGTTTGATTATTTTATTTATTAATATAATCAGTATTTACAGCAAGTTAATGTAATTTTATTATTCTCATTATATATTAATAACCAAGTCATTCAAATGACCTGCAGGATGATTAAATGGCATGTTCGGTAGCAATACCCTCATTATTACTACATATTTTGTTTGTTACCTACCCTCCAAAATGTTAAATACCCTAGCCACAGATTCTTCATAGTTCGTTTTCACTCTGAATTAAAAAATGAATATCTCAGTTCTGCAATGGAATTCGACTTTGTGCCCATATAATTAAATGAAGTAGATTTAAAGACCTATTTAATAGCCCAACTCTCATGTCTGTTGGTTCTGGGTCCATTTTGACGCATGGTCCTTTTCTATATTTAGAAATATTGTACTGTTACAAAGTCTTAAGGCATCGTTAATTTCACAAATATTTGTGACGTCAAGGTCATCATTATAATGTTTTTTTTCACGCAAAGGAGTCCCGTTTAAATCATAAAATGTTGTCATATAAAAATATTAAATGATAAAAATACTAAACTTGTTTTACTATAAAACTCCAACAAGGATGTCGAAAAATAAAATCACTCGTGATAATTAGAGTCATTACTTTAAACATAAATTCATGTAATTGAAGTAAATATCAGTAATGCATGTAGTGCAGTGCCAAATGTGACATGGCGGTATTAAGTTGACACCATCGGCACATTTTGTGGGTAATTTTGCATATAATTTGCTCGAATTATTTTTGACATTTTCAACTTAGCATAATTGATCAACAATGCACAAATCGTAAAGGATATCGAAATGCATAAGTAGTACAATTTAATTTTTATGGTACGGCGTCACTAAAAATATAAGGAGTGCTAAATTTTTTTTACTTTAATTTCCGCTCGATTTGTTATTTAAAAACAAGCGCCAAGTCCTTATCATTTTTTAATGCTGAATATTTTTTTCCTATTTTATATAACACAAATTACAACAGATAACTAAATAAACAAATCTTGAAACAAGAAGAACACAAATTATATAGTGACGGCGTCACTAAATATTATAAGGGGTGCTACATTTTATTTACGTTAATTTCCGCTCGATTCGTTATTTAAAAACAAGCGCAAAGTCCGCATCTTTTTTTAATGTTGAATATTGTTTTCCTATTTTATATAACACAATTACAACAGATAACTAAATAAACAAATCTTGAAACAAGAAGAACACAAATTATACCCTGCGGTGTTGACGAACAATATCATTAACTCTTATTTTCCAAGAATTCTTTTAGTTAGCATTGACCACAAACAAACTGATGACCCTTGTTGGATAATTCTCGGTATTCAAAAGACTTAAACCTTGAATTTCCCGAATACGTCGTTAATTTCTCACTTAACTCTTACTGGGTTCAGAGCTCCATCGAACATGTTTCATTAATATGTAATCTCATGGGTTATTATTTTTAAATGGGTGTTTATGTCATTTCCCAAGCCGTAACTACGTTAAAATTTAAAGCATGAAAATTACAGTTTGCTTCCTCTATGGATCTTTTTATGAAGAAGTGTCGGCCTTACATCAATATTTCATTAATGGTAGAATGTAAACGCTCGTTTTTTTAAAACTTTGCACGACAATTTAAATAAGAAAAATTGGATTTTCATTCGTTCTTAAATATTTTTTTAATACTTTTTTTTGCCTTAATCCATACATAATTACATTTTAATTTAGATTAGGTCTGACAAACTTGATCTTTTTAAATCGGTAATATATCTACGAGAAAAATATTGACTACCCCAAACATAAAAACCCACTTTTGTACAACAGACACCAGTAATGGACACTTCACTCTTAATTCAAATCTCATATGGTCCTAAATTGATTGTTGCAAAACAAATGAATAACCCTTATGTTCTGTAAAATAAGTGTCCATTATTGGTGCCTTGTCCGTTACTGGTTCCATCACTCTATAAGTTATATAAGTCCTATTGTAGCACACGGGCCGTCTCTAATAACAAGAGCCTGTGCGTTCCTAATCAGGTGCGGGTCAGTCCTCTAGCGGGGGAACAATTAAACAATGATTATAATCGTACACTCCTTATTTTAACTAAAAAAAACCATTTAACTTATGAATTAGATTTTCAAATTATTCTTAATTTTTTTATTTTAACTGTAAAATACATAAATCAGAACTCTGAGCTGGCTTTAGACTGCTGACTATTCTACTGATAAATTTTAATTCGACATATATTTCACTGAATTTTTTATTTCGCAAATTTCGCAATCGATCCAAATTTTCACGAATCACTTGCCATTCAATTCACCGAACACTGCTCCAGATAACAACCTGTACCTGCTAGTTTATCTCCCTCTTACAGCCCAAGTGCGAGAGAGACACAGTGATCGACGAACGGGTTTATACAGGTTGATTTGTAATTGTGACGATATGTCACGGCGATCCGCGGGAAGGTCAAATGTAATGAAGAGGCGGTGGATTTTTAAAAATAAGTCAATTTCTGAACAATTTTAAACGGACCTATATTAAATGCAATATATTACAAAATATCTGTATTGAACACCACGAACCTTCAGCAAGAAAAACCTGTATAAAATATTTTTTACATAGTGAGTCAATAGGTTAATCTATTCTAAAGAAGCTATCAGCATCGAATTTTACATATTATGTTCAGTTTTTATTATAATGACCCATTTTTCTATTATTGTGCTCTATAATTGCGCGTTAATGCATCAGTTAGTATTATATTATATACTAATTGATGCAATTTTACATTAGAATATACAAAAAGACTTAGAAAAGCGATCAGCCAAACCCTTAAAATTATGCTATAAATACATCAGGATAAATGTATTTTTAAATGATAATTTAAATATTATTCAAATCTTGATAATAAAACTGTACCTTTACCTTTTTTTAAATACGTTAATCTAGTTAGTAGTAACCCAGCCTACGAAGCCAGCGGTCCTGGGTTCAAATCCCGGTAAGGGTTGATATTTGTGTGATGAGCGCGAGTATTTGTTGCTGGACTTGGACGTTTTTCTTTGTATTTAAATATGTATTTCTCTGCATTAGTACATTGTTTTCTACTACCCAAAGTACAAATCTTGGGCTTAGGGCCGTATTAATAAACTAATCTCAACTCTAATGCTCGTCTCGAGATGCTTCAAAAATGACAGTGTTCCATGGTTACGTATCTTGTGACAGGCATCTCAGATGAGTTTATTAATACGACCTTTGGTCAACTTATGTGACTATCCACTGGTATTCAATAATTTTAAAAACACTATAAAACTGTAATCGTTATCAAGATACATAAATAAATTTAAAATATAAAGTGTTTTCTATTTTAGTATGCTTTTCACAATAAATATCACAAAGTGATTGAGTGAAAATCGTTAAAAATAGCCATTACGAAAATAATATTGACTTAACGACGTCTTCAAGATTCTCAAAATAAAATTAGTAATACACTACTCCTTAAAGAACTCCTGGGTTATTATGACATGGCAATTCAGTTCATTTTACGGCGAGCGTAAAGGACAAAGCTATAGCAGCTATATAGTTGTGTCCTTTTCTCTCAGCGTAAACTGAACTGCATTGCTATGTCATAATAACCCCCTGTGCTCAGCTTTGGGGCACAGTAAAGTTCAGAATTCTGTAAAGTTCTTATGAAAATCGATTTAATCTCGAGTTTTATTGCATTTTAATAAGGCGCCGGCGCGGCACGCCCGCGGCGCTGTTTGGTTAGCGCGAAATGACTAATATTCCCTGAGAATGGATTTATCGTAAGTGCGATAACGCTTATCGCCATAATTATATCGCTTATAATAAGAACTTAAATATTAAATTTTAAAAATTATTGGTGATTTATAAAAATTTGGTAATTGCAGAAAAAACTCAAATAAAGGTTTTTTATTTACTGATTTAATCAAGTATAATAGGTTTAAAATTGATTAAAACCGCCTGTGTTATGGCGACCTTTGTTCTAAAGCTGGGTAGTGATTCTGTAAACAACGCCGGTCGTGCGGACTGTCGAGTGATATCCAAGCGGCGAGATTAAGTAGTCCCGTCAGTGCGAACAAAACACATTTTAGCGCGTGCATTTTCAAGTAAGCAGCCTTATACGTTTGACCCATCGTGCTGCTAAATTGAAAATGCACTCTACCTCTTAAACGGATCAACCAATTTTTATGAAACATTACGATTGAACAAAGGGAGAAAAAATCGGTCACTACTAAGCCAAGAACAGATACACACATACACAGATACAAAAGATATACAAACACTCACGGTAAACTTGTAACTTTTTTTTGCCGTGGGTAAAAAATACAACAAATCAATATGTTTGTCTCACTTTTTTTTATAAAAAAGTATTTTAACGATAATTTAAAGCACATTATTTTACTTAAGGATATTTATAAAGATACAATCGTAATTTACAATATTATAAGTTGCTTAATAACTACGAGTACTTACAGTGACGTTATCGCCGGAACTCCGAGCGGCCATACAAAAGACATCAACGCGACTAACGTTGCGTCCTTCAACTTAACTGTTACAGAATTTTAATGCAACAGAACTGACTAGTTTTTGTTTTGAAAATTGAAGATATTGAAATAAATACCAATTTTCAACCAAAACTGATTTTTATAAGATGCCTAATCATAAGTAACCTTTTTTTTTAAACTCGAAATAGACTTAGTAACGAATAAATGAATTTCAATTAAAATTTCAGACATTTAAAAAGTATTTTAACATTTTAAAAAAAATGAAATTAAATGAAATGAAATGAAATGAAATGAAATGAAATGAAATGAATGTTCACGAATGTTTACGAATATGTTCCAGGTTTGCATTTGACCTCGGTCTCATCTGATTTTAGTACACCTTAAGGTGGAAACCCATTACACCATATCATGCTATGACCGTGCTATGAACGTGTCAGACGAAAAAATATTCTTTGTATTGAAAAGTATGAGCCTATGCCCACTAGACCGTTCTGTCACCGACTAACATTTTAATATTAAGGAATAATACGTTCATAGCACGGTCATAGCATGATATAGTGTAATGGGTTTCCACCTTTGCCCATAAAAAAGCTTAATTTATTCACTCTTGTCTTTAAAACACCAGGTTATTAGATTCCGGGAATACAGACACAGGAAGAGCGGTCTACTCCTTAGTGCAAATAAGAAATGATGCAGCAAACTACTTTATATTTGTAAAGCTGTTACTAATACCGAACGGAAGCAAGAGCGAGACTGTAGCTTATAAAATAAACCGTAAGGACGACCATCTTGTTTTTTACCAATTGTAAAAGCTATAAACCCAAAGTAAAATCATAATGCAGTTATCATATTATCAAAATATAATAATTGCAAACTACATTTAGAAAGAGAAAAAAATAACCCGCTGTACGTAAAAACCTTCCCCCGAAAAGAATTGTACGCGGTCGATTACTTGTCAATATTATTCAAGATTGAGTGGAATTAGCCTTACAAAAAACCAATTGAACTTCGTGATCAACTAAAAACGTCTAAAATCTATGCCAAAGCCAAAAATATTACCTCTTTGCCTATTAACAAAATTCGATAACTATTACAAATAGTTGAAATTCAGGGTGTTCAAATGTTATCACGCAAAATTAAAATAACTATCTTAATTCAACAGAGCTCGGTAGAATTCACGAAAAGCTCATCAAAATCATATTTGATTCGTTTAAAATTGACAATCGGCTGGCAAAACTAGAGCTTTAGGACACCTTTAAACTCGTCAAAAGTTAATACAACTATAATTGTACGTCATTCGTTTTCGTGCATGATCGGCCTCGCGGCGCGTGCGCAGGCCGCAGCGTCGCAGGCGCGACTGCTATCGTTCGCGGTCCCGTTAGAGCGGGACGGCAACAGCCGCCCCGGCGAGCCATCCGGAAGCCTCGCTGAAACTGGACCGTTTTCTTTTCTTGTTATTATTGAGATCGACTCTCAAGTTTCTGTTGTGCTGATAACGCGATGCTTCGCCGGCGCGCGCACGTGTCTCACCGCGCATGGATTTTAGTGTAGTGAATTTAAACTTTAGTTTGAATATTGTGAATTTTAAAGTGTTATAGTGTGTGTTAAATGACAAGGATATTATTTTGAAAGAACTATTTTATTTCAAGTGAATTAGGTATTAATATAGAAGCTTTCGAGGATAATTTTGGTGGTTTTGGAGTTTTTGAGAGGTACGTTTAGTGTTGATAAAAGCTCTGGGTGTGTTAAAATAGTGTTCAAAAATATAATTAAATAATAATAATTAATTTATTCATACGGTTAAAATAAAGCATTTAATTTTATTGTATTTTTCATTAATTATCGCGATGTGTGAATAACGCGACAGAGTTTAATGCCTAAGCTTTCGTTAAATATTAAAACTACCGTATGTATACACGCACATACTAAGCACTACATAAGTACATTTAATAGATATTATTTGTGAAAATTTACAAAATAAATAATTTTTAATTCTTTTTATTATTGAAATAATAAAACACTTAAAATACCTATTGATTTAATTTGAATACTGAAATAACTCCATAAAATCTATGTGACAGCTTGATATTTTTGGTTTTTCTTAATACTTTACAATAATTAAATTTAAAATAAACAAAAAAATAGTTTAAAGTTAATTAAGATCAGTGTAGGTGCCTATTTTAATAAAAGCGTGTAACAAATGTTAAATGTTCGTAAATTAAATTTAGTTTTAAAAGTATATGAATTATTTGTGAGAATAATAAAATTAACTTTCAATATAAACAAGGCAACTACAAACATTTGAACTTTGATTAATATTATGAAAAGTTTATCTGCCGTCGGCAACGGTAAAGTAACTTCAACTTAAAATAAAAGCTACAAAATATGAAACAAATGATTGGAAATAATTGCTACTGATCGTATCAATAAATAAAACAAAGTTTATAAAAAACAACAAGTTTTAAAAAGTTTCAAATATAGTCATAATATCGTTGTAAAATGAATACGTAGGTGTTGTTAAAAGTTGGCAAAACTTACCGATAAGATTAATAGTATAAACAGAAATTTTTAACATTGTGTCTTTTTATTAACTCTTTTTAATAAAAAATATTTGAAAAAAAAAAACAAGAAGAAATCATATTTACCACAGACTAATAATTAAAAATACATATTTATTTCGTATGTTTTACTTAAAAAAACTGATTGAATTGGATTCCGTTGTTGTTGCGTTATAAAGCGCAGTATATTATTATTATTTAAGATCTCAAGAAATAACATGAACACGACGGAAGTTATTCCTTATAAAATAGATCACAAAAGTCATTAAAATCAATCTACAATAATTTACACTCTGGCAATAAACCTAGTTTTAATATTATCATAAAATTAAATGATATGCCTAATAAAACCCGCCTGTTAAGTTTCTAAGTTCGGTTTCAATTTTTTTAATCTAAACAAATTGTTTGTCCTGATGTATTTTTGGTCCAGAATCTTTTTGCTTAACATCCTTATATTCTGAAAATTCAGAATTTAATAAACATTTACCGCCTTAATTATAAAAGTGGAATAAACGTGGAGTAGCTAAACTATGCTTTGTCCTTATTTCTCTATTGTTACATTTGAATTTGACAGATAAGAACAAAGAATGGTTTATCTACTCCACGGTTATTCCACGTTTGTAATTAAAGGCGGTTACAGTGAAGGTATGTTAAGTTAGGTTAGGTTTGTTTAAAATGATAATTAAAAAAACGGTTTTAATTGTAAAAACAATGATTATGTCAATATATATAGACCCTGTATCGAGTACTTTAAGACACTGAGTTTTAAATGAATAGGCATTTTCCAAAAAAAGTGCACATTTTTAAGGATAAAAAGTTAAGAAAATTTAACTTTTCCGTTGCGTCACGAAAATTACCTACACTAGTATGACTAATTTTCGTGACGCAACGGAAAAGTTTATTTATTTATTTTTGTTCTTAACTATATACACTTTATTTGAGAAACGCCCTAATACTATTATTAAATTAAAATACTTTCCGTTGAAACATCGTTCATCATCATAATTGATGATCAATGATCCTGAACCATACATTTAAACCAATATCAAATTATCCTACAAATTTATAAAATAAAAAGTGAAAAGGACGAATTCAAATTATAACCGTTACATAATCCTCTCATTTTACTACCGATCGGCAGAAAACCCGTAAATTTTGACATTCGATAAATGACTAAAAATGGCGTCGATGTGAAAAGTGCAACCGATCATAAAGTCCGCTTTGCACTTGTCTGAAAGAAGGTCATCGTCATAACAAATCTAAAAGGCGGTTGGATCGTTAGGGTTCCGTTTTCTGTTTTAAAATAAGTTTCAAATTCAAAAGAAGGAGTTATAACTTAACAGTCGTTTTTTTATGAATATACATTTCCGCACAACTCTTTTAATACCTAGTTCAATTATTATGTACAAAGCACAGACATACAAACATGCAACAAAGGTTTTAAATAATTTAAATACTACATAGAATACATAATATCGGACCTAAATCGGCGGTGAGACAACCATAAAAGTAAGAAAACAGTAAACTTAGCAATATTCATTGATAGTAGGACCTTTTGCGGAGTCGGACGGACGAACGAGTGAATGTCCAAGCAGCGAGTTTAAGTAGTCCCGTCAGTGCGAACAAAACATATTTTGGCGCATCCATTTTCAATTTAGCTGCATGGTTTCTGGCGATGGATCGAACGTATAAGGCTACTTAATAGAAAATGAACGCGCTAAAATGTGTTTTGTTCGCTCTGACGGAACTACTTAAACTCGCCGCTGCGATTTCGCTCGTCCGTCCGACCATCCGTTGTTTTTGAGAGAATAACTCCCCTGATCACTTCCATTAGCATACCGGTCACCGAGCAAACATGTTAATTCCTGTGTAAGAAAACTACAGGTGAAATTACTAACATAGGACCATTATACTTCATTCAAAAGAATCAAAAGCTTGGCTACGTATAGTCTTTAGATGGCAAATGTCTATAGACTCAAAGTTCTCCATGAGAGGACCTGTGTTCCTTTACCTTCTAAATTATTTTATAAAAGGACGATGGGCAAAGTGTCCCCACCCACCAACAGAGATGAAACATGTGCCAGTTTAAAGATCTTGGCAACATGATGTATTTTTAATATGGCGACAATCGCCATTATGTATGTTTTCTTGGAAAATCATAATCGTATCGTATGGAATTTGTTTGAAAATAAACACATTCTTGCCTTCCCATCGATTTTGCTAGTAAAATAGGTATTTGGTCTTTTTCTGGCTCCTAATGAACATATAGACATGCATCCCGTGACTGTTGGAGGGTGGGGACGGGGCCCATACGGAATTGCCCATTACCCTTTACAAGGAACCCTGAAATTAAAATAAATGGTCCGATTCCTTACACGAGCTCTTTTTAGAGCTGTCGCCGTCGCGTAACCTCGCATGACATAAAGACGACATTAACTCACATTTTTATTCCCTCACTCGATCGCGATTTCTTTGAATTCGGATTCTATAATTTTTAAGCTCAAGTACGCTTATGAGTAAACGTTTTTCAGATGGGAATGGAAGAAAACTTTTACACAGCGTGTTTAAGTTAGTTTTATTGAAGGTTTGGTTAATGTCTAATTTGATAATTATGTATGTATGTATGTAAACACTTTATTGTACAAAATAAAAACTATAACAATACAATTAATATAAAAATATGTACAAAGGCGAACTTATCCCTTTGAGGGATCTCTTCCAGCTAACCCTTGAGAGTTTGAATTATGCTCATTATAGTCATTATAGTGGTTATGTTTCGTTGGTACAGTTGTTAACAAAGGTAGATTACTTCAAGTATTTATGTGAACTTCCCTTCTTTTAGAAGAGCTATTTGCGATTAAGAATACATACGTGGTTGGCCTAGTAGGTAGTGACATTGCCGACGAAGCTAGCGGTCCTGAGTTCGATCCTCGGTAAGGGCAAACATTTATGTGACAAGCTTTTGTCTGTCTTCTATTTAAGAACGTTTATCATTACCTATTCGTATTACCAAACAAAAACAAAAATAAACATTTACCTTACTTTGAGGCTAGGTCAAAATTGTACCCTGATATTTATTAAGTAGGTAACTCCGTCCGCGTAAAAGTATTTTTCAGAATAATACAATTTAATCTATCTAAACTACAATCTATCTCTTTGCCAAATTTCATCCATTTAGCTTTCGTTATTCGTTTAGCTGTTCTGGCATGTTTGAGTATCAAACATACATCCATAGAAATTGAAGTGTAATAATGACTAGTGAAACTAATGTCTTCGCCGTGCAAATAAAGAAGCTCAATAAGTTGGTATCCTATCGCAAGTCCAAAGAATTGTGTCCCACTGTTTCATTTATTCGAAAATCCATTACTATAATTTTATTTTCGAAACCTTCAAAAATTATAAATTATTGTAGAACCTGTAGATTAAGTTAAGTTTGTTTTACAACAATCCAGGAAAATTAAATGGTTAAAAAATAAAACTTTTGAAAGTTAGGACAAACGAAATAATTGTCAACTGAAATTCGAACTTGTGTTAAGTAGCTCAATACATTGTGTGAGTGATTATCTAGTGGCCCACAGCTACGCAAAGCCCAACCCCCCTCATTTCTCCAGTAATCTCTTGTTCTAGCTTATCCTTGCCAGTCTGGTTTGAATTTATCCAAATCGTCCCACCATCTTTTTTTTTTATCTGCCTATTCTCCGGCTACCGTTACTTTGAACCCAGTCAGTCGTGAAATTGTCGACTCAAAAAACCTTACCACCACGTTTGATTTCACCCTGTATAAGATGAAGTTGCATATAACCGTTTGTATATCACTTACTTAAAACAAAGTACTTACATACTGAGTTAATTAACTTTATGCACATAAATATTAACATATCGTCACTGAGCTATTTAGAGCAGCCAATATTCATTAACTCATTCACTGCCCGGTTTCCTGATTTTCATATAAATTTAACTCCATCTGGAGTTCTTGGGGCGTGTTAAGTGTATCAGGTATCTGTACCCTTACCATGAGTTGCAATTACCGTACTCGAATGCTCTGTCTCTTGCACTCTATAAGAATACTGCGAGGTCTGCAAGGGACAGAATATTCGATTCGCTAGCGAGTACGTCAATTGTAACTCATGGTTAGGGTACTGTACGTGGTTATTTAACGACGTTTACTTTATGGTTCATAAACAAATCTGGTTTAAGTAAACAAATTGTGGTCTTACCCATTAAAGCGCAGAGTTATGTGACTCAGTAATGCGTAAGTAAGTTCAATTTTAAGCAACAAGATAACTTTACTTTCATATTCTTACCAGTTAACTTTAGATTCGGCTGTTAAAAATCCCGATTTAAAAGTTTTTTATTACAAATTCATCTTTATCAAAACTGCCACAATTAATTTTCATTAGAAAACCGAATTACATTAAATAATATTTAACCTTCTTAGAGAAGGAAAACTAGCAAACATGGCACCTTATGGAAAGTGGAACCTGAGACATGTCTCAAGATTACAATCTCAAGACTGCTAATGCGTTGCCATCCCTGTGAATTAAGATGGAATGCCTCTATGATATGCTAATACTAAATTTGACCGGTTGTCATGGGAACACAACAAAGCGAAAACTGTTGCTGGCGGTAGGTTCCTTTATAAAAAGCTTTTAGGGATCCGGATATTCCGGATAGACCCTGTTTCCGGTCCTACCACCATAGCTCCCTGATACTCCAGTGCCCATCAGGGTTCATAATGAACTGTTGTACATAATTCCGAATTGAACTTAATCCCGAATTAACATAATACCGATTTAAATAATTCGGAATTTTAAGGACTTCCGTTGAAATAGTACAATTAAAACCGCAGTTCCCGAAATGCATTTTTAATTTGGCAACTCTAGCTATCATAAGCTCTAAAGTATATCCAAAGAGATCCACAGTGAAAAAAATACCAGGGTAACAGCAAAGGAAAGTAGTTGTCGGTCCGAACGGTACCCGAGTCAATCGCGCTCGGTTTCATTGTCCACGTCAGTTAAAAAAAAAACTGTAGCAGAATTGCGCTGTGTCATCTGTGTTATTAAAAAATCAAACGTTTCGCTTTCACCAGTATTGTGGCACGCGGTGCGTTTTGGTGGGTAACCTGTCATTTTATCGAATTTCGCTTCATCGATTGTATATAATATTATTTCATCAAACCCTATTTTCTACTGAAACCATGGTGTTTTCAGGATATTAATTACATAGGTTAGGTATAGACTACCAGAAAAAAATTACTCATACGGTGAGAATTGCCTTTCGATGAAATGAAAATTCTGAGTAATATAGATGTAATACGTCTACTGAAAGATGTTTCGATATAATAATAGGTAACCGATGTAATGCGCTTGCGTTGCAACTATACAGCAACGGCGTCAGTTGTAAAACATAATTCGTAATTGAATCTGAGTGAAGACTACTGAAGAATGACAGTATCATGTCTAGTTCAAAAATCGCTAAGTTATGGTAGTCCAGTATTTTCAGATAGAGTTTTATTTAGGCTTGTCCTGAAAATCATATAAATGTCGTTCTGACTACATGTTGGGTTCCAGTACTGCAAGCCCTAGTCTCTACGAACTTAACATGTATTTCACCAACGCATACCTAACTAACAAGAACACGAAATTGATTTATGCTTAATATAACCTTACTTTTCCACATCAAAAAACTGACACTTTGCTTAAACCGGAGACGGCGTGAGCGTACCGTTGTGCAACAGACAGACATGTCCGTACCGAACTTATATCGATCAGGTGCCACGAGAGCCTGTCCGCTTCCGTTACGTTAAAAAAAGTAGGCTGTAAAAAACTCGCTGTCAATAATTAAACGCATTAATTTACTTGTTTTTTTTGTTCAAGTTAACTTTGACATTTAGTGAAATATATCGATTTTATTGTATCGCCCGACAAGCCTTCGACCTGGTTTTACGCAATTACTTTATCTCACGACCACGTCGCAAAGCGAACGTTTTTTCGATTTAATGTTGTAACAAAACGAGTAGCGGCTGGTTGCCGCGGTTGCCAGTTCGTTTAATAATTGACAGCGAATTAATAAGATTTTTCTCTCGATCTTTTATGTAACAAAGTTATGAGGTTTTAGTAAAAATAGGTTATATTCGTTAAGGATCGATGGTAGATCAAATGATCTTTCCTTTTGCATTTGGCCGTTTTAACAAACTAGCGTACAAAATGTCCAGATTTAAATATAATTAAGCATCTACATAGTCCTATCCGTCACACTATGTAAAAAACCGAAGAAATGCTATGGTTAGCTTTTACAGATTTTTCCCGCTTAAAGCGATTACTAAGCTCCCGCTGTCCGTCCGTCCGTCCGTCTTTCTATCAGTGGACCGTAACTCATGAACCGTAATAGGCTGACTGTAAAATTTTCACAGAGTGTGTATTTCTACTCTACCGATGTAACAAGCTAAGAATAAAAAATGTAAGGGGACTCCCATACAAAAATCCCGCCCCATAAAACCCATCGACGAAGACTCAGAAGCTGATCTGATTTGCACTTGGCCGGCTTTTAATGATTAAGTTCAGCTTTCAAAACATTTTGCAAAGAGACTAAATTTACCATTGCTCAATCTAATTGTAAAACAAAGGAGTTACACCAAATTTCTGCTCGCGTCCTTTATTGATTCTGTCACGGCCAGTCAGGGATCTTTTTATATGGTTATCTAACATGGTAGTGATTTTCCATCCAATTTTCAAAGCGAAATGGACAGAGCTATAGCAATTACATTATATCTCAGTCGTATTCACTCCCTAGAACTTGTCAGATTTTGACAGCTTGAGTTCTTAAAACAAACTGCCCAATCTGCCCATCCTCCACGTAACATCCAATTCATCCAAACAAAACCTCCACCATTACATAAATGATGAGGCATAAAGGTTGGAATCCTCGTAACAATGGTTGTCACAATTGCCCCGTGGGTGTGACGAGTTTCTGAACGAGCTGCATTTGCATCAAATTGCAGCCATCGCTAATTATCTGCGAAGAGCTTTCGGTGCTCTTCCTGGTGCGGTGTGCACTTCTAACCTCTTAAATAATGAGGACATATCTCATAGTCAAAACCTATTAAGGCTTCGTAACATAGAAATAAAACTTCATGATTTATTTTAGCATTTAGAGATTTTGGCAAAAAATGTATGACAAAAAAGCGGTATAAAAAAACAATTTGATCATGTTTAGACAAAGTTGACCATTAAGTAGGCTCTAAAAACGTTATAATTGTGTATTGGCTCGCTTGTCCGCCAAAGCGTTAGGACGATCCAGTGAGAAAAAATAACGACACAAGGAGACCAACTGAAAGAAAACCAAAACCATCTTGGCTAAGTAAAAGCATTTTCAAAAAACCATACGTGAATATTTCGGACTGAGGCGTTTGGTCAAGTAAGGTTGATTCAAAAAATGGAAAAATACGTGCAACATTGTCGCTACGTGGTAACAAATTTTATTCGTCTGCAGTAGACACATGAATCACGGTGCAGACGAAAAATCAATTCGGTTTCGCTAAACTGTCTATCATTCTTAAATCGACAACGTAAGTCTCAAGCTACATCCACTCCAACTTCAAACCTGTTCAGGTAGAAAATAAAGTCTAAACTTCTCTGTATCGACAACAGGACCTCGCCAGACGTTTGCAAACGTCTTTGATCTAAATTCAAGGAAATTTAGTCTGCATTCAAGTACATCACCCGAGATGAAATTCAAATTGGAAAAAAATGCACAGACGCTTAGATAGAGACGCATAATTTTCAAATTTATTTTCATAATGCAGTCTGCGGTCAAGACTCTAGGACATTGCATATGCTTACCATAACGACGTCACCGCTAAAAATAGGTATATCCACTAACAGAATAAGAAAAACCTTAGTGCTAACTTAAAACAAATGTTAGGTTGTGTTGATATGACTCAAGGGTAACGGCGAATTATTTTTCAGCCTATTCTGAAGCGCAAATGGTGACTGATCGATATGGTGCAAAATATACCGTTTTCTCAAAAATCAACCCACAGTCCCCGATTTTGAGCGACAACGGTGCATTACACGGGCAACTTTCAACTATATCTTTAGCCGGCAACAAGAGCTGTCTTTCTCTAATTTTGTGAAATAAAATGAGACGTCTCTAGGTACTGTTGACGGGCAAATATTGCTAAAAAAATACCCGTGTACTGCACCTTTAGCATTATTCCGTTGTTGCCTGTCGGAACCTTACGTTTTGCTGTAAATTAGGCAAAGCCGCTAATTGGGTGTGATATTAAATGCTAACTGAATAATAAGACTGTCCTTTCTGTCCAGTGTGAACAAGCCTATATATAGCGTCTTTTAACACTGTATAGTGCTATCTACATTTCGATACTGTCAACAAAGTACATTTCACACTGCTTGATCAAAACAGTACCAACTCAAAATTCTTGCTAGTTTTGTTTCAAATTCGTAGGAGTTATATTAAAGTTGATTTTTAAATACAGTTATATTTTGAGTTACTACTGTTTTGATCCAGCAGTGCGATTTGTATACAGTCACCAGCAATAATATTACTAGAGGTATAGAGCGTTTCAAATATATTTGCGGCCAATGTTGGATAATATATTATTGCTGGTGACAGTACCATCATAAAAACCTGTCGCAATAAAAAACCCCATCATTGCATGATTTTGTTTTTCATTTTGAACAATAAAGTGTTTATGTGTGTTTACATACAACTTGAGCGATGTGGTGTTTAATAATAATATGTCACCTCATTAAAACACGGTACTCTAATACATTTTGCCTATGACTCTTAATGATACACTTTCCAAGCAATTAAGAAACGAAGTAAACATTTAGAACATGCCTCATAAACTCACCATTAGTTAAGAAAAGCGGAAAATAAAAGCTTCATTCATTTAACATTGTGATTTTATAGTTACGCTTTAAGACACAGTAACTATTCATCTAATAAAACAATTTAGACCGCCTTTCTAACCGGACATCCGTAACATTGGATCTAGAGATAGCCTTAGGCCTACGGAAGATTAATACATGGATCTACAATTAAGAAGACAACGGATATATTGCTAGTCAATTATTTGAACAGCGGTTTTGTCAATAAACAGTAAAATTAATGTTAGCCATTTTTTAAATTGAAACATTGTTTTATGAGACTACGTCTGAGCTAGCCAACCACCTGATTCCCCAGGTTTTTGCTTGAGGACATAATGCCAAATTTAATATAAAAAGCACCGTATGATTAATTTAACATGGTTGCAAATACAATGTTACTAAAATAGGTATTGAGTCTTACTTGGTTAAGAACGGCGTTATAAAGGAGATAATTATTTTTGGACGCGTTTTTTTAAAATATTTTTATATTAACGTTGCGTAGACGTTCTCATTGTGACAGAGATGAACTCGGTCGGTCAAGAATTAAAGTTCTAGTGTGTAAATTTTTGTAAAGTACATTATTAAATTAAATATACAAGCAAATAAACGGTTTGATTATGTATGTAATCACTTTATCGTACAAACAAAAGAGATAAGAAATACAAAACAGGGATATACAAAGGTGCACTTTTCTAATCTCTTCCAGTTAACCTTTGAAATGATTGCTACATTTTTTTACGTTTACAGTCGCTTTAACCTAAACCTACCCTACCTACCCACAAGCAATACTATTAACATTAAGATGCAGCTGCAGTGATAATCTAATAACGTCGTATTTCGTCGGATAACCCTAGATTTATCTTGCTATCGCAGTTAACTTAACTACCCATCCATAAGCTAATTGAGAAAGCCAGATAGAAACGAATTTATCCGATAAAATACATCGTTTGATTATTTTTACTTTGATCTACACTAAATTAAAAAAGAAACGTTAGTCATTCATACTAATATTGTTTATGAATGTAACAGTAACTGTCCATCGGTTTATTACGTTTTTACGGCTAAATCAATTTCGATGTGGTATAGAGAGCTTGAGTCACAACACAAAAAAAATGTACAACAGATATAGTTAAAATACAACAAATTTTAATAATGATACAAAAAAAACTCATTCTCCTGGCTCAGCAACATGTTACTACTAACAAATTAAACAGTTCATACATTAGATACTTGACTTGTACATGGACGAAGGTATCCTGCCTTTTTACCGAACCCATTTTTTTTCTGTAACAGCAAGTATTTCAGGATATTTCAGTACCTACCATCGTGTACCTTTAGGTTAGGTAAAATTTTATAAAAATCCAGAAATATATACGGTTACAAAAAAAAAAGGGTTGGCAAATGATACATGCCAAACATAAATCGCCCATGCCAAGATAACCCGTGGACGAAGACGCGGGAAACAGCTAGTGTCAAGTAATTCAATGGGACTGCCCTCATTAGCCAGCACCCATAGTGTTCCCACAACAAAAAGATCACTTTCATTCTCTACACGTCTTCGTTACACAACTGGCAACACTGCGATGCCAATCGGGTGCATGGGAAATGATTGTTTTGCGTCTCGCGCTCACACACGTGAATGCCAGCATTACCAGCTGTTGGGCCGATGATTACACTGGATTTGACACAGTTGTTGTGTGCTAATGAACTTTGTTACAATGTGTCATTAGGCAAAGTGTAGGGTTGTCAAAAATCTAATCATACGATTTTTTTTTCATTTTAAATTTGATCAAATTTTTTAAATTTTATATTGAGTCGTTAAGTGTCAATATTCGTATGGATGATCACTTAAATTAGATTTGGTATAGTAATAATTAATAAATAAAACCAATGACATCAAATCTAATATTATTAGAAGAGTGAAACCTTCCTTTGAACGATTTCCACCGATGAAAGCTTCAAATCAATTTCAATTTTTTTTTTACTAAATCATAGTTGCATTATAACTATTTAGAGTAAACTAAGTCAATGGACGTATTAATCCTAATGTTATAAAAGATTTTCGAATACACAAAAAAATATGTTTTATTCCAATTCATGTTTTCACTTTGCTAATTGTAGCCATAATCAAAATGTTTAATCGTGTCAAAGCATTTTTTTTACCATATCCAATTTTAACAATCAATTTATTCAAAACCGATCCAATATTATCAAAATTAAAACTACAACATTAAAAAAAGCTTGTATATACCTAAAGCAAAGTTCACAAATGAGTTTCTGCAGTGTCCTTTATAAAACAGAATAAAGTTCAAAGTAAAATTCAAATATTTTATTAATATGATTAAATGAAGAACGTGTGAGTATCCTTTGCTAACGGAAACCCGATGGTATACACTTAATAAATAAACAACAATTTATGTTCCCAAGAAATTGAATTTCGATTCACAGAAAACGAACGGAAGCGGAGCCGCAGGCGCACCGATCATAAAACGTAACGGTTACAAAACCTCCGATTGAAATATCACTCGCGATTTCATTGGCGTAAAAATCGGTTCACTCAAGCATTAGGCCTTCGTGACTATGGACAATAATCAAAAACTCCCATCGGTACGAAAAATCACGAAAAATTGCCCTTGCGCAACAAAGCCCGGTTAATTGCCGTTACAGATTATTATAAACCAATCGATTACGGTGCTGCAACGCCATCACAACTGGGGCACTATGACAATGCTTTCTTCGCGCGGCCTGCAATGAATTTTGCAATTGTTATGAATGGCAAATTTTAGAATAACGGATTTAGTCAAAACGTCATCGATATTTATTGATCTTTAGTAAAAATGTGTTTCATTTGTAACGCGTTAATAATAACTCATAACGAAACTGTCCAATGATACCTCCTACGTTGCAAAAAACCCAAGCGATCGTGCGCATCATTTGGCGTTAGGTATCCAACCTCGACGGAACTTTCGATGACCAAGACCAGTGACACTTATTATATAGGTACGCACTGAGTCAATTTTCGACCGCAGACAAAATGTTATTCACGAAAATAAAATACCTCGATCAATGCCATGCCGTATATTCAAGTTCAAAAGGCGACTTATCATCTTAAGAGGTTTTCTTCAAAGTAAAAGCAAAGCATTTTCAAGACAAGACACACCTCCTACAGTTCCTACAGTATCCTCGTACAGTTTCCTCAATCATGGTCAGGTACTCTTTATTGTGCAATAAAGAGTTTACATACATACATACATACATACATACATACAAGAGGGACTATTGACTAACGCACTCGCAATCGCAGTCGGCTTCGAAGCGGAACGAAGTTTTCATTTTGTATGCAGACAACCCTTCGATTTTCAAAATGAAAACGATCGTGATTGCGTGTCAATAGGCCCGCAGGACCAATATCAAGTAAAAACAATACACTACCCTTTTAGTAAAACTAAAAAACTTTAAAGAACGTAAAGTAAAAACTTAATTTGTGACAATAATGACACATGGTAGAAGGCCAGTACAGGCCTAGTCACCAACAATTATAATTTAACAGGTGTCTACAACTTCGGCACAACAGAGCATCAGATGAAACAAAAATATACGTTCAGTAACAAAATTGCCGGTCTAGTTTCCGCCAAGAAGACAATAAAATGTACAGCACATTCTTGCGAATTCTCATATCTAGTTCAAATTCATATTCACAAATGAATATTCATAAGTAAGTAGCAATTTTAACCAACCTTGTCTCGTAATAACGTAATACATCATCTAAATCTTCATTCAATATTCTTAGTACAAAGGTTGCTATGAAATAGACTCTATATCGTGAGTGTTACGGTTGTCGAAGTTTATTCGAAAACGAACACTTTAATTTACATCAGCAATTGATTTAATCCAACGTCTTAATTAATAGTTATGTTGTCAATATATTTCAACTCCTTACATATTCATTTTACCCCACTTTCCTATATCGGTCAAGTATTTTACAGTCTTGGTTTTAATGCATTTTACAAATTGGCCGTTATCAAATGCTTTTATCATGTTCGTTGAAAGTCAGTAACGAGATTGCATTTGGAAATATCGTAATTTGCACTGTATTGCAAAACGGTGCGAAAATATTTCAATATTTTCAATGTTACTAATAAAATCGAATACGTGTTTATACTATCAGTAAACCTTAAACTAAAGTACATGTTTATTACGTTGTCAGATTAACTTTAAGAAAATAACAAATTAAAATAAATTAAAGCATGCAAAAGTATGTTACTCGGAAACAGAGTTGTAATGTTAATTCCAACTGTGAATCATTATGGTCGGTATGCCCAACAATAAGGTTGTTCTAAAGCAGCAGCATGAAGTGATAGTTCTCACTTGCAAGAAGCAAGCAATAGCCACTGTCATATAGACAGTCGGGCATTTCTTACAGAATTTTTGCTACCTATTGCTTGTCATAGACCTCCAAAAATGGCCCACTATCGATAAATCACATGCTTCCATCAAATGTCAACATACTTTTGCACTGTGCCTATAATTTAATTTCCGAAAAAACAGTTTCACTGATTCCCAGTCATTAATAGGCAATCAGACCACCACGCTTTTGTCTCGTCGTCGTACGCACCGCTGTCGGCCGGCCGAGTCCTATGGAATGCACCTAATAAAACTATAACAATGGCAAAGCAAAAAAACTCCCACGGCACATAATAATGAATAGTTAACGACGAAAACTAGGTGAATCCTTGTGCAATCGTCTAGTGTCTTTTAAAAGAAATATGATCATTTTCAATTTCATAACGTTTCCCACACATGGTGGTATGAATGGAGGACTGTCAGGGAGAACTGACAAATTAGTGTAATCTAAAAGAGATTTTGTGAAGCGGCCGACGCGTGCCTATTGCGTGCGCGCATACCTACTTATGTCAAATTATAGGTTTCTATTACTGTAATGAATATCATCGACATTGAGTCGTGTGCTAAGAAGTTGTGGAAGCTTCACGCAATCGTTTATAAATTGGAGAGACATCTGGAGATTGTTGTGAAGACAGTTTCTTTTTGACAATGGATACTTATGACAAACATTGACAGAATGTAACTTTAATAACAATAATGTGCAAAAAACAAATATATAAATAGTAGAGATGGGCCGACTACGGATTTTGCCGACTAGCCAGTCGGCCGACTAATCGGTTTTCAATTTGCCGATTAATCGGCCGACTAGTCGCAATGCCGATCGTAGGTTTTTCCTATGTTCGGGTGAACGCGGAAACGTTTGTTTCGCCTACCCCTACCATGCGTTCATGTTTTGACCAGTTTTGATTACGTTTTTTCTGTACCGGCGTGTTGCTCGACCAAAAAAAACGATCAAATCTCTAATTATAGTATTAAAACGAACTACCTACTGCTTGTTATTACTATGTCGAAAATAAAATCACGTGTGTGGAATTTTTTTGACGATATTATTCATAAGAATATTAAATTCCATAGATTAAAAAATAGTTTAATTTATATTTCCTATAGGCAATAAAGTGCCGAATATTCGGCATTTTTTGCCGACTAGTCGCCGACTAATCACCGACTAGAAATGATGCCGAATAGTCGGCTTTCCCGACTAGTCGTCGACTAGTCGGCCCGTCTCTAATAAATAGTCTATTTACTGACATGGAGTCATCAGACACTTAAGAAAGCAATAAAATTGACACCAGGTGGTTGTCATGACATGGCTATGCAGTGGGGCTAGACAAGTTGCCATCGTTCACGAATGCTAGCGTTATGTGATCACTTTGGTGATCATCTGTCGCTTCGCGCTGTCTAAATTAAATAGGCTAGACAAGTTGCCATCGAATGCAACGTTAAGTGATCACTGTCGACACGCGTTGTCAAAAAATTCAAGGTGAGCGTAAAGGACACAGCTATATTATAGCTCTGTCCTTTTCACTCGACGTAAACTGAACTCCATGTCTCCATAGCTATATCATAATTACCCCCAGGCCGTTTTTAAAGGCGTTCTGAAAAAAACATGTTTATAGAGGTTTGTCGCAAAGCATACAATTTATTTTGTTAATTATTAAGTCAGAAAATTAAAAAATACATTTCTGGTAATGGCGGAGCTTAGACGCCACATGGTCTTTTCTACGTCACTGCTAGTGCTAGCCTTAAAAAAACAAACTGCGATTACATACAAATTTACTTCCGACCACTAATCAAAAGCGGGCGTAGCAAACACTGATAATACTGAATATTTTCTCAGTAAAAAATAAATAAAAAGAAAAAAAATTGTATGCTAAAGCCAAAGCTCCAGAAATGCATATTTTTTATCAAATCACATTTAAAAAAAAACCTGTTTTCACTTATACTCATTAAGCTGAATTGACTACTTCTTTATCAGTTCTCAAATCCCAATATCAATATCATCTCAAAACAATGGTGTCATATAAAACATGGAACAATGAAGAGAACGGACCTTCATGAAAAATGGCCACATCAAAACGCCTCAAGAACAACGCTCGATGCAAATTGGACGAATGTCAAACTGTTGTAGTAGTATAATGGCGTTACACAACGTGCATCTTGACATTCGTCTTTGTTGGTTGTTGCCGTGTGAGCGGTTCCCATGCGATAGCGCGATCAGCCGGGTAAACGCTGCGATAACGCGCGTTAGTGCATCTGAAGAGGGCTATGTCGACTGTTACTGTTTACTCGTTAACATACCTATAGTACCATAACGAATATGTTACGCACTTTGGTCCATTATCACAATGACTTGAATCCTGACCATCAAATGATAATTATGATAATAACATTCTCAATGACAAGGTATGCTCAACATTTTTATTGGTTGACCTGTACCACTCTGATGGGTTCAGCTCAGAGAGTGTTTATTTCCATTTCATGATCATCATCATCACCATCTTCATCATCACCATCATGATCATCACCATCGTCATCGTCATCGTCATCATCATCATATTATCTTAATCATCTGCAGCACATCTACTGTTAGACATATGCCTCTCCCAAAATCTCCAGGTCTTAAATTTCTCTACATATTTGTCTTCCCATTTGCTTAAATCGATATAATTAACTCAGTCATATATTCCAACACTTCCAACTGGACCTCTATTTTACTTTCTTCTATTATGATTACGTTATAGAATCACGAAGGGTTATAATGTAACCAATTGTAATAGAACCCTTGCTGTGATCATTAATTGTCACTTGCATTCAAACAGAAAATCCGAGTTCATTTTTCTTTTGTTTTTTTACTTTGCAACCGATTACAACTTTTCTTTCTTTCAAGTTCATGTTTTTTTCTTTCGTTTTTGTTCCGCCATCTCTATCACTAGACATAAAAAGTGCACCAGCGTAAAAAACTATTTGGTTCCAATGCTTTAGCACCTGATGAGGTGTATACAAGACACAAATCTAGGTTGGCAACACATTTGAAATCATGAGATTGGTCTTAGTTGTCAGTCAGAGTCCACTTAGGTACTGCCTAGACTGACCAGCAAGTCGTGACACAAGCATTTTTTTTAATTATTCACATGGCAACAATTTTACCTATGAAACAAGCTGTTACAGTCGTGATGCATTTTGAGTTGCTAGCTAGGGATATTTTGCCCCCACTTTTTTGTGTCACCACTCACTAGTCAGACCCAAGTCACCTATACTCATTTGTCTACTTCATGTCAAAAAAGGTTTGAGACGATAGTTGAAACTAAAATTTGCGGGGTCATTTGCTGTCTGGAACGTGTTTTGCTATGACTGTAGGTATAGTCAACAACTGTAAAAGTTGAACAACTGTACCCTATCGCAGAAAGGCGAAGATTAATTTTAACGTAATATCTTAACGCTGTCATAATGATAGGGTTATATGCTGGCTCAACAATTACAGTCGCTGACCGTACCAAGACCAAGTTTATGTCCAAGTTATGTACTTGTAGCTGTTTTATCTCTAAATAACTGATTTAGCTTTGTTTGTTTAGTAGTAACGTAATAAACCGAGAGTGCTTTAAATTTAGTAGATGAAAAGCTGCGACATGGTACTAAAATATAATGTGTTTGGTGAAGCGGTATATACGTCACCTCATTGTGACAGCGTTCTACGGTGGTACACAAATCCATATTTTTTTACTGTTGAAATATGTGATCTAAATACAAGTACCAAGTGAGTCACACGGCATTGCATTGAACTTTGTTTTCATTTGAATATCATCGAGCAGCAATACAGTAAGAGAATTATGGAAAAAGGTGCAGTACAGTTACCGTGTGAATTTAGGCTGACGAGGCTTGTATAAGACCATATATTTTTATATTGAAACAAATGGATTCATGTACGACCGTAGGACCCTGTGCCTTGCAACTATATCCAAAAGTATGGATAATTTTGAACTCTTCGACTGTTTACCAACTACTGCTTCTGACCTTTACTTCAACTCAGCCCTATGCTATAAACAGTGTGTGGCCATGTTAACTTTAAAAATCGACCAATAAACTATAAGAGTGGGAAGCTTTATTGCCAATGAGCCTAATATAACATGACTGTGTAATAATCCAATAAAAACCGAAACCTCTAATTACACCGCCATTAATTTGGGAATCATCTCGTTAACAATTATACCCGACATCCTCTAGCCATTTGAAACGTAAAATATGTGCATATTGAGTAACACGCCCATTGGCTTATTATTTCTAATAAGAACATATGTAGCAGGAATCTATATTTATGAGTGCTTACGAAAACCAATCAGACGGGGCGTGGTGTACAGTAATTATTTCTTAACACCATCTTCTGAGCGCGCTACCGAACCATTAGGCACTTCCTCTGCCTTAATGGGTTAGATTGAGACGCGGCTAACTACTAGTGTTAATAAGATCTTGGAATTAACTGCGTATACGCAACAGCGCTTTGATTTTCCCCATCAAATTTAGTTCGACCTCTTGAATCGAAACGACTGTTCGGAATTAGAAGTCATAATAATTTGGTTTTGGTTTAGTTTTAATACAAACCGGCCTATGGCTCCTATTTCTAACTGTGATTATAAATCCGAGGGTCGGAAAATAATAGATTTTGCGATAGAAAATTACAAGTAATAAGTGCAAAAAGAAAACTGGCTTTTCACACTTACCGGCGCTACAAAAACTCTTTTTTTAGGGTTCCAACTGGGACCCCTTGCTGGCCCTACCTCATTCCTAATTTTAAAGAACTGTGTATTTATAACCGTAAAATATAGCCGGCTGATTTTTTACAGGATAATAAAAACACAAAATTATAAAAATTTGGCCAAGCGTGAGTCGGGCGGTAAGGAACCGGAGTCCGACTCGCACTAAATCGTTTTTTTTCGATCTTTTAAAAATTCGTGTATTGGGTTTGGGTAGCATCAATGCCATGGTGTCTATAATCTATACAATTTGAACTCCTTATGGAGTATTTGGATACATGTGAAATGGTGCATCATAAATAAATAGAAATGATCATAAACGCTGAATGTTAAGAGAGGCAGTTTTAATAGCACTATGAGAGATTTATTATTGGTCATGAATAAATCGATCCGAAGGATGTTTATTGTAAGGAGCTATAAATTAAGCTCTAAACTTGTTATTCTATTCGTAAACGTTATTGTCGATTACAGTCGCAAACATGGCTATTGAAAAGGACATTTGTCAATGAATATAAAAAACTGACCAATAAACGGTTTGTGGGTTAAGAGAAGATAATACTTAAGTTGCGTTATAATAATAATAATAATAATAATAATGTCAGGGGACTATGTCACACCAATTGACCTAGTCCCAAACTAAGCTCTAGGCTTGTACTATGGGTACTAGACAACGATATAAATACTTATATAGAGAAATATATACTTAAATACATAGAAAACATCCATGACTCAGGAACAAATATTTACGCTCATCACACAAACATCTGCCCTTACCGGGATTCGAACCCAGGACCTCTAGCTTCGTAGGCAGGGTCACTACCAACTAGGCTATCGTCGCGTCGTTATATTGACGATTGAGTAAATGTACAATCGAACAAATAAAGGTGTTACAATTTTAACACCGCTTGTCCCAAATGTAGACCCTTGGAATCGATAGACCTATTTTATCGACCATTTTGTTTTATGAGGAAACTCGACTTTTTTTATCTTTTTGATGAGTTTATGTAAAAGTAAATGTAAAAGTAACTTTGTCTGTTTGTTACGGGTTTACGGCAAAAACCTCTAACCGATTACAATAAAATTGGGTTTGGCGATAGCTTGAGCCCCCGGGAAGGACATTGGGTACCCAATGAGGACTTTTTAGTTCAGAAAATACATTTCTTGAAGGAATATTAATAAATAACTTTTTCACCTCAGCAGCTCAAACAAGCAGGTTTTGCTGCTTAAAAACAGTGAGCAAAATTCAATTTTGCTGCGAGCGAGAGGCAAAGTAGCTTTTTAATTATTTTTTTTAAATGCCGTGAGCAGTGCTGGGGCTACTCACAACATTCGAAAAAATTGAACTTCACTTTGTTCTGTCACTTTCACTTCGATAGGAAAAAAGCGAGAGATAGAAACAACTTGATTCGAAGTTCGATTTTCAAATTCCACACATAGTAGGCCCAAAAAGAAACGCACGTTCGGATGCACACATAACCGTAAAATTGCAAATAAAACTATCTGTTAAACTTTGAAATGTGTTTATTATAACTATTTTATACAGTAGGTACAATCATTTTTTTTATTTAATGTTTTGAAGACAAAATTAATGAAAAATAAGAAGTTATGTATCTACATAATTTTGTTATCGTTTTAACAATCTTTAATTTCGTGACATAAACCGCGGTTTCAGAACGCATTTCAAAAATAGCGGGATTATTGTACTTAAAAAAAAAAAGTAATGTAATGTAAATGACGATGTAATTTTTGTTAATTTGTCCGCCATAGCCAATAGCCATAGACAAGGCCTAGTTAGGTTTTTTTTAAAGCCACAGACTACATAAAGCTGTATAAAGTTGTGTTTGCACTACGGCATTATCAAGTTGAGTGACAGGTTTTATCTGTTTCATGTTTATTTTTTCCACTTTTTATTTTATTAGTATTTTGCAAAAATGCTTGTGATTGATGCATATGCGATCGTGTCGTTATTTAGTCGTGTATTCACCAAATGGTCACAACGGAAGACCTGCGTTGGCCCTACCAGCTTCACGCTGTGTTGTTCTCGCTGCTGAGGTGAAAAGTTGTATGTCTCACACGAGACCAAAGTTTTTTACGTCTCGTATCTTTGAATCCCTCGCTACGCTCAGGATTCTAACCTAGAATCACTCGCTACGCTCGTGATTCAATAATAGAATCCTTCGCTTACTCGGGATTCAAAATCATCACTCGCAGCAAAAACCAACTTTGCTCTCTTGTTGAACAAATAACTATTACGCGGACAGAGTCACGGAAAATAGCTAGTTTACCATATCGTAATTAATATGAGCTCTTCAGGATATTAAAACTCGTAAATTAGAATCTTAGTTAAAGTAGGCTTTGTCACTTTCAATCAAATTCAAACGTCACAATGAACGATAAAGACAACCCATTTTGAAGCAGACTTTAGTTATTAAGCGTTTATGAATAAGAGGGTTAATATGTTGTACTTTATATTCTAGAACCACAGCTCAGTTTCCTATTTTGCATACGAAATGCATCCAATATGAAGCTCGAAGTACTGAATGGCTGTTCTCAGATATAGAAGAGCCCCGTTTCGTGTCGAGATGACACCTTAAGATTACGCTCCGTTTAATTTGAGTCGGACTTTTTACTCCACTGATACTGACGCTATAGAAAGCGAATCTACTTCGTTTATTTAAAAAAAAAGACTGATTGCTTCCTTCCTATTAGAAAGTTTTGATTTAAACACGATCGACTGACAAGGTATTTCAATTCTAGTTGTATAACGGGATGTTCCTGGCAAAGAATCCTATAATTATAATTGCCAAAGTTTGTTTGTTAGATTGTTAGTCCTTCTTTAGATGCAATTTGAAAAACTTAAAAAATTCAAAAGTTATCAGACGAAGTCGCAGGCAGAAGCTAGTAGTAAAAATAACACAATTATGTTATCTTGAATAAAATAATTTTACTAACAATTATAGAAAAGAATTCTACTAATAGGGTAAAGTCACCAGTGGTCAGCCAGAGACCTGAAGTCGGCCTCCGCCTACTTTGCATGAGTGGGAAGAGTACGAAAGATATATTTCACACTCTTCGCCACCACCACTTTACCCTATTGTGAATGTTTGCTAGGAGGTTTGAATGTTTGTCTTCCAATTACACATTTATAAATAACTTATACATGTTGATGTATTTATTAATACTCTTGTGGCAAAAAAATTGCTATAATCATCTTGAGCATCTTTCCTTCCAGTATTAGGTATATGCCTTTCCTAATTTCCTAGATAAAATACCCATTCAACATATCTATAGCTATTTTTATAAATGTTTCCATTATAATAATAACTGGAGATAGGATCTGCACCGAGATGTCACTTTCTAACAGTAAACCCGTCAGCCTATAGCAATGTTACTGTCACAAAACTAATTTCTCTTATTAAACTGTGTTGGTATTCATCAATTTTGTTTTGGGCCTCTGTTCCACTTAGTTTTAATCTATCTTGTGTTTTTTTTGTTCCTTTTACGATACGGTTACCACCACTGTGATAGAATTCTTATTCACCACACCGTTCCATAACGTTGACTATACGGTAATGATATAGCTTAGTCATAATAATTGTTTTGCTTAAATACGACTGGTCTTTCTTCTTTTTAGTTTCTCTGATCATTTATGTTTTTTTTTGGTTTCAGGTAAATATAATTCAAAACATGGCGGACAGACAAATGAGTCTCGATGACAGAAAGGTAGGATAAGTCAAAATAAGCAGAGTAAAATTTACATTATTTGTTTACTTTTCTGTCAACAAAGCAAACCATAAATTATTCGTGTCACTGACATTATATTAATCCTTATCTAAGTTCAAGTACACTTGGACGTGTCAACATCACAACTAAGCGGATGTAGACATCTTTTCTGTTACTGTCATTGTCACGTCAATAACTAAGTCACACGTCTGACAGCTTGTTTGACAGCTCGCTTGACAGTCCAAGCCTACACGATGGGAAGATACGAGTCGAAAGCTTAGAAGCAACCAGTTGCATGTCGAGATGTTTCTCGTGACAGATGTGTTACGTTCATTTATTTTATTCCCCATCGTAAAAAAACTTGGAAAAGGCGGACTTAATGCCAGCCTTGTGATTTAAAACAATGTGATTAACACTTCAATACCACCATGGACGTGAACAGGTTTATGAAGATTGATACCAAAGTTATTGTTTTGATGTTCATTTTAAATTAGTCAGATTTGTTGGTTATTTCGGTAGTTTTTTTTTATCGAACTTTTGAGTTATTTTTTTAATGCTGAGTTATTTTTTTCTGTTGTTGGCAAAAAAAGCAAGAAAAAGCACAGCAATGTAGAAAACCTCTTGAGAAAAATTGTTAAGACAATGTCGAATGGCTCGGGATTCACAGAACTTTGCAATATAGACTCACATTCAATCCAAATACGCAAGTTATTTAGGCCAAATTAAAAGACAATATAAATCCATCTAATGTGGTCTGTTTCGACATGAAAATTGCTTGTCATTAGCCAGGCTAAAATGTCACAGAACAATGCGAGTCCCGTTCGAGTTGTCGCACGGCGAAGGCCGCACGTGAACACTTTTCCCCCTATACAAACCAAACTACTCGATTTAGAGTCAATTTTATATTAAATCCAGGGAAGCCGGCACTGAATTTGTTGAGTTCCACGTCCACGCAACGGAAATATTTCGCTCAAACAAATGTCCCGTCGCCATTAAATGTTTTGGCGTTGCGTATGCGCCGATATTCGATTTATGAATAGGTCCTGCGCAATAATTCTGCGCGAATGTCTTCGGTTCGCGTGATTCGCCTCCAGCGAGACGTCACGTAAATACCTGGAGCATCCAGTTAACGATGCTGTAACTCATCTTCTTGCCTTTAGGAGAATTGAAATCTGATTTACCCTTTGTAGATCTTTGGAGGTAGTTTTGTATTTTTTATACGAAGCCTTTTTGTTTTTTAGTTCTTAAATGATATACAATCAGAGTTTCATGGATGCAAGCTTCTTCTAAAGTCATCTATTTAGTTTTTTGTTCCTCCGATCTGTTTAGGTGTGACTTTTCCTCATTCCTCGGATTATTTCATTCACAGTTTCGAGACTTTTGAATTCAACTTGCTATTTTTTTTTACTGTTTATTTAAGATTAAATCTTGCATTATTATTATTATGTATTGAAACGCACCTATTAAACACAAACCCAATTGGTGTCTATTATGATTTTAGTTTCAGAAACTTATTTCATGTAGCTAAAGTGTGTTTATAGTATGCTTTGTCATTGTCTTTCAATATGACATTTGAATTTGACAAAAAGTATTAACAAATATTTTAACTAAAAATAGGTTAACTGTGCGATTATGAATAAGGGATATGTTCTGACATACTCTTACTTTTGGAACAACACAAGTACAACAAAGTTTACAAATAACTCGATTCGATCGAACCGAAGTAGCAATTTAATCTCTAAACAACATCGTGTTAGTTGGAAGCAATCCTAATAAAGCCGGTCGTTACAAAACGATGAGTTCACTCTCGACCAATCAGCGCGCAGCGCACGTGTCTGCGCGGGTCAGAGGTGGCTGGACGCGCGTGCGCCGCTATTGTTCAAACCGAGCTGATGAAATGCCCCCAGCTGGTTCGGCTAAGGTGTGCCCATATTGGGAATGTAGATTGAAATTCTTTCTACGTAACACTATGTTTTGGCATTTCTAACTAGGCGAGGATTTTTGGTAATTATTGTTTGTTTAACGATCATATTTTTATTGAAAAACCAAATCCAGAAGTTGAGGATGGATGGAAAGAAGATGTAGTGACGAAAATCAAAACGGGGCTAATGTGGTTTAGTCATTTAGAAAGGATAGATGAAGGAGTTATGAAAGAGATATGGCGAGCGAGAATGAGTTGAGATGTGGGGAGGGAATGGCCCAGACGCACATACAGTGATCAGATTTGAGATGATCCCGAAACCGACGTACGAGTATGAAGAGGTTGATGAATGTAGAGGAAGCGAAAGTTATATGTTTAGACCTGGCGTTCTATAGTCTGCCCACGGAAGGAACGTATGTATCTGGATGAATGAAATTAGACAGGCCTCTTGGTGACGATCCGATAGAAGTTGAAGAAATTGACTACGTGTCAAGTTAGTAGTGATCCTACAAGCTGGTGGTCCCAGGTTTAATTCTCGGAATGGGCAAATATTTGTATGATGAGTGCGACTATTTATTCCGATATGCCATTGACAGTGTTGTAAAATTGACCTTTATAATATGTTGGCTAAAAGAAGATCCTTCTAATACAATGACTGGCATTATCAATGACCCAAAACAACAGTTCAATAAGCCATTCATAACCGACCCGTCCAATACAATAGCAACAAAAAGTAAGAATAAACGTTGAAATTAAATTAAAACAAAATAGTAATTTCGTGATTTTGAGGCAGTTTTTACTAAATATTAATATATCTCTTTTATATTTTATATTATGAATGTAAGTTAAGTGTAACCACTTTTTCATAGTAGCCAACAAGAATAAAAGCAAAAAAATAATTTTCCTACCTTGTGTATTCCACTATAATAAGTATACACCCATCAAAGAATGTTGACGCAGAAAAGTCAACTTCAATCAATTCAGTCCCACCATAACCGTCAAATTGTCATTTATTATGTAGATAATATATACAAAAACTAAGCCTGTTAATTTTAAAGCCTATTAAGTTTATTATCTTTGATTCCGACAAGCGTGTCACGAGAGGGGCGCGTCGGCCAATAAATCGGCGCGGGCGCAGCGCTAGAGATGAAGTGCCCGCTTAACATACAATGAGTCTGCGATGTTGCAACATTGGGGCTTTAGGACGGTGGAGGCGGAATGTTTAGCGCTGCTTTAGTGCTGGCGCCAGTCACGCTATTACGGATTATTTATAAATTACTAGGAGTTTCTGAAACTGACAAATTTGAAACAATAATGTCAATTATAGCGTGTAGTTTCTCGAAACAAATGAGTTATGCAAAATAAGTTATCGAACATACACTTACAATTATGATACCTTTACCCGACTGGTTAAAGAGGATGATTTCAACCTGAGGCTTTATTCTACTAGGTAAAACCATATTGATTTTAACGTGTTATCGTAAGGTCAACGTCATGATAGCTCCTTTTAACTTGACAGTACCTAATGGCGGGCGAGTTAGAACCAATACGATAACATGTCAAAAGTAATATTGTTTTACTGCTTAAAGTAGAAGCCCTAAAACTGTTCTTAAAACTATTCACTGACTTTTCACTTGGCTGAGTGCCAAATTTTAACTGTCATCAATTAGCATTGATTCCTAGATGAAAATAACTTTACGGTATATCAAATCCATTTGAAACATTTGACACATTACTACAAGCCAATTAGCTTACCTACGACACTCCGTACTATTCTTTCTCTTGAATATCAATTTACCCATAATAATATCTCTTTTAAACTCGAGTGTCGCTTCTAATATTTTTACTCTTTGCTAAAGTAATCTGTAATTAATGTAAATTAAGTATCAAAGCTGAAGTTCCAGCGAGTCTGAACGAGGCATAAAATTAGTCACTAACGAGTCTAGGTGTGTCCTCCGGACTCGATAGCTTAGTAATTGTAGGTGCAGTGGAGCAAGCTCGGTACCGGACGAGGCACAATTATAAAGGTTCAAAGTAAACTAAAATATGAACAGAAATAACACTTAAATGCGTGTTCAATGCGTTAGCCTAGTTGGTAGTGACCCTGCCTTTGAAGCTAGCTGGTTCGATTCCCGGTTTGAGCAAATACTTGTGTGATGAGCACGGAGTATTTAGTTTCTGAGTCTTGGCTATTTTTTTTGTACTTATCTTTGTCTAGTACAGTCAGCCAAGAAAGTGGTTTACCATTTATGACAAATGTTTCTGTGAGATCTAATTATCGCTAAGGTTGACACTTGTCACTGTCATAATAATATCGCTAGGGAAAATTGAACTTGTTGTATCATGACGTGCAAATTAACTTCAACCGTAGGGTGTTAGACCACATTTGTTACCGACTCATATTACAAGCCTGGAGCTTAGTAACAATTCAACAAAATATATAAATGCACGTTTAAAACTTATATAACCACTATAAATAATAACAATCTCTATAGAAGTAGCCACAAACCAATTATGCGCGTCAAAACATCACCTTGAAAGTAAAGAAAACAGCAAACGAACAATAATGGTTCTATTGTTGCACAAAGCTGATTCGGGCGATAATCCAGTCATGCGAAAAACTAAAATATTATCATTGTATTAATTACAGTTTCTTCATCGCGTCCTCGGGGTTTCATCACAGCGCGGCAGATAGCTACGATTTGTTATAGTATACGCACATTATACGCGCAAGCGTAAGAAAAAAAAAAGATCTAACAACAAGAATTTGTTATGCAAAAAGTTATAAAGAATAGCTGCCGTCGGTGGATCCGATAAGTAGATTAAAATTAAATTTGTATGTCTTCTGTTATCTTAGTTGCCTGTATAAGCTAACGGTCCTAGGTTCCGTTCGTCGTAAGGGCAAATTATTTGTGAGATGAACGCGAGTGTTTTTGCTTCTTACCATCGATTTTATCAAACTTGGAATAAGACCTCCTTCGAGATTACTCAATAGAAATTCGGCGTTTAATCTAAGTATAAGACCTTATTCTAGTTTGTTCGAATCCATCCTCAGTGTTAGAGGTTTTCTTTATTTAAATATGTAATTTTCTATATAAGTATGTCTATTTTCGCTTCGAGCTCAGTTTACTAAGTCGATTTGTCGATTTATTTGGAATTAAAATGTCTGGCTCAGTTTAAATTACGTGGCGGCTGGACCATATTTAATCACGTATTTACGTCCCCTAATGAGGACATCAAACTTTACAAAAGATAAACTCACAATAACAGAAGTCTAACGTTAACTAGCAATTACTGACAATTCTAATTTACGACACAAATAAATAAATCGCAAGCGGAATTCTGCCAAGCCTTCGAATATCTGCCAATTTCATATCACGCTGAATAGACCGTGCCGCAATACTGTTATGAGTTCAGGAGAATTTATAGCTAACTTGGCGCGTACGTCACCTTCAATGGCTTTTGTAGAATCTGACAATCCTGTCTTAGAGATGGGATTCATGACCCCTATAATATAACGGTCGATGCTCAGTGAAGCAAGAAATCTATTGAAGATGCGGACAGCTAAGTACTGTACACAAAATAGACAGTAAATAAAACCACCCCTACTTTAAGAGCTTATAACTCCTTAACAGCTTAACTGATTTTCCTTAAATCTAGTTGAAAACCACTATGATTAATGTAGCTTTCTTTATAAGAAAGCTAAAAGCTCCATTCAAATCGGTCCATTTGTTGGGAAGCTTTTGCCACAATTAGATACACATGCGTAGATATACACATTAAACATAATTATTGATAGTGCAATACCGCGAAAGTAACAAATTGAATACCTTGGAAAATGCACCTTATAGTTTTACATAGAAAAACATTTTTCTCCGTATTAAATTTGTTACTTTCACTGTATTGCACAAACAACGTCGTCTCTCTTTTTGCGACGGAAGCTAGTGACCACACTGGCCAGACATTTCATCCAACTATTATCGCTTGCATATATTAGATATTTAGCAGTGAATTCAATAGTGAATCAATTTTGTATGAAAAACAAAAAGCATGGTACAGTTAAATTGAAGATCAAAAAACAAGATACGAATGCAAAAGTAGCCAAAATAATAAGTATCTACGAGCGTTCGCGATGCGATGGCATCGGATAAGTGGTTCTTACGCCCCTCGCGCGATAGCATCAAGGCTTGCGCGCGCGCATCAGCCAGTTACTTTTTATCTTACGAACAAATACTTGTAAGACCATCTGGATGATCTCTGTCGAGATTACGAGCCAGTTTTGTTTATCCTCTATTCTTACGACATAGATGGATTGCGTACATCACATACTATATTAATGGAGTTATTACGTTTCAAAAATGTATGATTTACGCCTCGCGGCCGTTTGTATTATTGCATGTCATTTGTACATTTTTCAAACACATTGTTATTTAAATACCCGTCCGATAGTCCTTAGTGTTTTTGCTCACCTTTGCTCTTTGATAAATATTTTCGGCATCGCCTTGACTGAGTGAAGTCTTCTGAGAGCACTAATTAAAACAGACATTGATCACAATCATGCGCATACCGACGACCATTAGCCCCAATTCCTACAGGACACGGTCGACCTTCGAGCGATGTGTGTTAAAATTGATCCATATCGATACTTTCGATTTAATCGATACGTCCACGATCCACCGATTGTGTCGGCTTTGACATGTTAGGATAAAAGAGCAAGGTTACGTTATCGATAAAGTGTGAACAATGGTTGAGTATGTCTGTCCAAAAGAATGTCATAAAGGGCGAGTAAAAAGCAGTCTGTAGAACCTTGTCGCTAATTTAATTTAGAAAACACATTCCGAATTGTTCCATGATAGGACAATAAATACATTTAAGGCGTAATGTATTTATTGTCCTTTCATGGGTCCAATTTGGATGGTGTTCTCTAAGCTAAAAATGCAATGACCGGGAATTGAACCTGGGACCGCTAGCTTCGTAGGCAGACTCACTACCAACTGAGCTTACTGCATCACAAACGCTAACCGGGTCTGAATTTAGGTTTACAGATTTTAAAAATTTGAGAACACAGGCGGAATTAACCCCATTCGTTATTACTTACGTTATTTTGACACAATTTAACTACATTGGGCATAGTTGGCACATGCCAAATTATTAAAGGATCGCTCAAATGAGAGCCAACCAAGAAAAAATTTCTCTTAGTAGACAAAATAATAATAAAATAGTTATGATATTTGTTGAATCAATCATAGCTCATAGTAACAAAAACAAGCTCTTTAGTGATTCAAGGAACAAACCAGTTAAAGGATCTAACGTCATGTCGTATGGAATCAAGACGCTTATATACAACAATCACAATCTGGTAAGAAGCAAACCAAATATTTTTCCAGTGATCTTATACAAGTTACCCGACCCGATCTCAAGGATAAGTACTTTACAGAACGGATAGGAAGGCAGGGCGGGCATCATGTTCAAATTCAATCACTTTCAATGGCGCAGTATCTCTCGATCGACATGTCGAACGCAAGGTCGGGGGTCGGTCAAAGGATAGCTATGGCTGCCTTCACCTCACCTTGATGAATCACAAAAACCGATCAGTCGCATTGTACTGCCGACATTGATCCTAACGACACGACTTGCAACACACTAATTATAACTTTATAGTTGCTTAACTTTGCGGCGACGTCCGAGCGACGGACGACTAGGCGTTATCTGATACGTGGCGCAATACTGATCTCTGTAGCGCACGCATCGAATTTGAAGCCGATGGCCTTGCGCTGTGCTGATACGTAATTAGTACGCAACTTCCGAAAGAACTGCCCGCTGTGCGTAATGGCGTAAAACGCATGTGACGCTGAATACGCAAGGATACGTAACCACGAGCACGTTTGCATTCTCTACAATCACACGACTGCAATCCGAATACTGCATGCTGGCATTCCATCTTAGTCCTCAGATTCAGTTCAGCGGTTGTCATAACCCCACATCATGATAGTAGCGCGAACACTGATGCTTAACGGTAGGTTAAAGGATAAGGTGGTGGTAGCGATCCAAACGGACCCTCACAAAGTCCTACCCCCGCGGAACATAAATTTGACACAAAAATTCTAGCGCATTTAAAAATTAACGCAAATCTGTTGTAACAGTTTTTTTACCGTTTCTCATTGAAATAAAACTAAGTACCTAATGGTCCAAAAGATTGTCGTAAGTGTCACTCAATCTTAATAGTAGCTGACATTTACTTTACTGCAAAAACTTTCACCGGCAATATCTTTTGTGAGTTCTCTCTGAAATGCGACACATGCTTTTTAAGAAAGATTTCCACCGGGTGCAACATTGCAATTGGATTATTGCCGCTTTATAAGGCTTGTCAGTGAAAAGTGGATAGGCATACATGGGCGTTTTTGTAATAGGCAATAATATTATAGATAAGATGCCATAACTGGATGACGTTGGACCGGATCCGTGGCAGGCAGCGGCTACTGATCATCTCTATCGAGAAAGCGGCGGACAAGCCTAGAATAAACTGGGGGGTTACTTTGATCTCCAAATGCGGCTCTCTTTAGGTCCTAAACAACTGACTGACCTTAGTGACCGAAGAAATTGTAGAGTCAAATAAAATGTGTCATGATTTTTTTTGGCGTAACCCTCAGTCTAAAAAATAATGATAACAGTACTAAGCAAAATTTTAATCGTAAAAAAGATTTTTTCTAAATGCTTTTCTCTGTTTATAGAGGTACAGCTTCGAAGTTGCGGACTGACCACACTCGTAGGTAGACAGACAAAGAAGACACATTTTAAGCTTTTAAGTTTTTTTTTACAAGGCAACTTTTTAAGGGTTCCGTACCCAAAAGGTTGTTTAAATAATGGTACGGAACTTTTTATGCGCGAGGTCGACTCGCGCTTGGCCGGTTTTTTATAATACCATATCTTAACCAATTTGTGTGTTTTTAGGAAAAGGCAAAGGGGGAAAAGTCTTTTTTCCCTTTTACTTTAGTACTCACTTTATTTTCAAAATACTATTTTTAGAGTTGTTGGTTATTCTGTAGCTCTGCCTACCCCACTCTGGGAATAAAGGCGTGAGTTTATGTATGTATGTATGTATGTATTTTGAATTAGTACTCATTTTCCACTGACACTTTACCCGTGATTATATCCACTATAAAATCTAATTCTGTGATAAATTTAATTACTTTTAATAATTAATAGGCATGTAATTGAAAATCTACACTGGCGGCCAAGTAAACTTGTAGCGTTATTACTTCTTAATTAATATTAATTTGGATCGTTACCTCCACAGCTCGCGTCGTCTCTAGAGTTTTTCACGTGAACGATCCCGATATAGCGTTTGGTACAAGTAATGAGTGGTATTAAAATCAAACTAACACTGGGTAGATTACCTACCACTAAATATATAAATAAGTTTACTATCATTAAACAGTTTTAAATATAATGTATCATGGGTATACAAAATCTATCAATATAATAATAATGGCTTTGAGTGAACACTAGAGAAAGTGAAGTTGACTCTCGTAATGTACAAGTTGCAGGACATTCCCAAAAGTTTGGAAATCTTTTCAAAAACTTACAAAGAAAAAAACCTTGAGAATGTTCTCTTTCCATACACTAATTTAAAATGTTCTTAGAATTTACAGAGTTTTTTTTATAAAACACATTATTGATTTGCGAAGATTCTCATAGGTCCAACGCCAGTTAACAGTAAACTGTTACTGAACCGATGAAACGCAATCATGATACAAGCATTAAAGTACAAAAAATGTTACTATCTGAAAAGTCAATTCATAATTTGTAACTTATACTCGTAGTATTTATATGCATTTTCCACTTGGACCAGAGAGTGATACGTAAATGAGAGCCGCCGGTTAATTACGGGAAGAGCGAAAACAACGACCACCCACCGACGCGGCGTTTTTGTGGCCGCCAGTGTATCGGGTTGCACTTAACGTTAAGGCTCTTTGCTAAAAATATCGGTGACTTAAAATAGACTAAGGCTTTTATGTCTATTTTATTTATAAATATTAAATACGTTGACATCGAAAAAGTGAAACATCATTTAAGACAAAGATATAACTTTCTGAGCTACAAGTACTTCGCGTAAGTATTATTATTGGTTAACCGGTATATTAATTAAACTAAATTAAAATTTAGTTGTCTACGAGATAGATCCTGAAAATAAGAACCTAATCGTATTTAGAAAGTTTAAAGTTTTAAAGTAATAAATTATGCAGTCCGTACATCTTTGTCAATAATTACAATACAATACAATACAAATACTCTTTTTTGAACACCAAAAAAGCAAAACACGGAACAGTACATTTTAATTGTAGGTGTACAACAGGCAAAGCAGGCAGGGGGGTAATAATTCAACTAAATACCTAGTTAAGTATAGGTATATATTTTTAAGACGATTAATGTCTACTCAGATGAAATTATTCACGTCTTTCAGAAGTATTATTCTACCAAATTAAATCGTCGATGTACTCGTCCGATCCATAACTTAATCCTATAATGAACAACGTTGCAATAACATTGCACAACATCGCAAGATACAAATCCGAACAATCGAAGATGCGGTCGACTCCCGTTACCGCGAAATGCACCAGAATCACCAGATGCACGCGTTTCCGCCCCCGAGGAATGTAATGCGACCTAATTGAATATAACCCCACGTGTGCAGTAACGGTACGGACGAGGCGCGCTCTAACTGTCGCAGGGTAACCACAATGGGCTTGGTTATCCCGGGGAATGCGGACTAGTTTTGTACTGATACGGATGTAAATTGTTGAAGTAGAAAAGACCTTTGTGGTATTAAGAAAAATATAGATTTTGATGATTATGTTCTATGATTGTAGTGTTACTTTATTGAGAAAGAGTTTTATGCTAGCTTAACAAAAGCTGCCCGTACCTACTGCCCTCCTAATTAAAAAGGACGCAAGTGCAATTTGATAGTCAAAACTATTTGAAGCCTGTACCTAAAGAATTAAGGTCACTAAGACATTCGCGATTTTATGAGACATACCTAAGCCCTTTTTTCTTATGACGGCATCGTAGTTCATCAACTATCTTTAGCCATAGAGACTTGCAGAAGCTGAAGGTGGTGCAACTAACTCTCATATGGGAAATGTGAATAATTATAACATAGGAAAAAACAATGCTGCAAGTATAGAATATCTGTTTTATCACACTGAAGTGTGGCCTTAAAATTTTAGATCTAGTAAAGATTCTCCACTTACAGCACTTATAGCACTTGCTGGTCATCCCGTTCCGGCGACTGGCAAAGGCTAGGCCCTAAGCTATATAACGCTATTCCGACTTATATTAAAAATGTAACCAGTGACGCAATATTTAAAAATAAATTAAAAACATTTTGCTGGAGATGGCGTGTTACACAATTGAGAATTTTTTTGAAAACGTCAAATCTTTGACCCACACAACTTAAACAGAAAGTCTAAAGAACCTGACCCAATAAAAATACAAAAAAAAAAATATTGTAATAATTAACTGTATCTAAATAATAATAATGATATGACGTGTAAAATGTACCATTTTATCAATAAATGCTTGAATCTTGAATCTTGAATCTTAAAAAAAACAAGATAGGTAGTCATAAATTTTAGGTTAAACAATGTAGCAAATTTTAAGCTCCGTTAAGCTCAAAATTAGCTTTAACACATTTTCGTATCTACATTTAACGTTTCATTTAGAAAGGATCACAAACTTAATCTCGAAAACATTAAAAAGCTAATTAACCCTTGGACACATCTTCAAAATGACAACTAGAGCGTAACCAAAATATTAAGAGCGTCAATCTATTTCCCGCGATCACAAATTAGGTTTAGTGCGGCATCAAGGCCGTCTAACACTTTTAAATTAATTCTCACGAATCGTTTAAGATGCTCTAATCTGTCCGGAATAAGACGTGTTATTATACAATACTACACATTCCCTCCAATTTTAGCGCTACAACTTTATTCAAAAGGTTGTAAGGCTTCATTTTGAGCTGAGTTGAAGTTTAGAAGTGTAAAGTTATCGTGGTATTATTGTAATGTATCTCGGACGCATCGAATCAGCTGTCGCTTCACACGAGGCTTTACTCGTCTGCGAATCAATGTCGCTTGTCACTGATTATTTCAAAAGAGATAATGGGAGACGTTTTTGGATTTACATTACGAGTACAGCGGTAAATGTCGAAGGGAAGCCAAGGGCTTTTAATGTGAGTGATTGTTTTGAGCGAATACACATTCACATACATACCTTTTCGCCTGTATCCCAATGGGATAGGCGAAGAATATGGATCCCCAGGGGCACCGGTCCAAACATACAACTTTCGCTTCCTCTTCATTTATCAACCTGAGCTAATATAATGTGAAATTAAAGATGATATCAACATATACATTATATATATTTGTACTACATCCAATTCAGGTTCAAGAAAAATGTTTACTTTACTTTTTCAATTAACTTACCCAAAATAAGCTAACTAACAAAGCAAGGTAGTAAAGTAAAGTAGTAGTTGGAATCGGTCTATCCGTTTGGGAGCTGTGATGCTACAGACAAAAAGACAGATACACACATTAAACTTATCACACCTCTCTTTTTACGTCGTGGGTAACAAATATTGATGCATCAAAAACGACCACTATTTAAAGCAGCGTAAAGACACATTTATACTTTTCGTTAGCTTCGTTTCTCATAGTTTGCAACTTAACACAACAACAACACATGAAACAAGAAGTTTTATCATGTTACAATATGCAAATTAAATATCGAATAACCACAGGATATTGATTCCAATACAAGAATCGCAAAGAAGAGTGATGTTTCCGTTCTTAATTATTCTAGTTCCAAAAGTGGAGCTGCCTGTATGTTGTCGGTAATTAAATCCATTGATTGATACAAGAACATATTCTGCAATTATTGGGCATGAATGGATCTGGCTCAATGGGTTTTAATTTATGTTGCCAAAGTTGGTAGCGTTGAATTCCGGGGAAAAAATATGTACCGTAAAACGAGGTGAGTAGGGATTAAAGGGTGAGTGGGGACACAACTTAAAATAAGTCATAACTTGTTACAAATAAGAACAAGTATTAAATTGATAATAACGTTACGTCTACTGGAAATAATTTCAGTCTTATTATTAGTGACACATGCTTCATTTAAGTTACCAAATAAGCGCAAATGAGAACATTTTGAGTCATTTATCCTCATACATCTAGTTATTTAATTTTTAAATTTCTTGCCTGTTTAGTTACGGCCAAAGAGTATACACGTATATTTCGAATTATAGGTTTTTCATAGGTCACACTGTCCGTGAGATAATAATATAATTTTGGTGTAGCAAGTATTTACATTTATCTCTCCTCTTCCCTTTTTTATCTCTCCTCTTCCCCCTTATTAAATCCCCAAATGACCGAGTAGATCTTTTGTCTGTTTTCTCGTTTGACCAATTATCTACAGGATGTTAACATTTAATTCCTTCATATAAATTTAAATAATAAATGTTTCCCGTTAAATTGAAAATTTATATCAACACTAAAAGTCCAAATACACTAAGAGATGACTTCACAGAAACCTTGGGAGCTACGGCCGATGTAACAATAACTTTCGATTTACTGGAAACGTTTTTATAGTTTTTAACTTTGCTTGTTTACTGAAGAACCCGCTGTTTACAGTGTTTATTGCATTTATGTTTGTCTTAAAGTGTTTATAGTCCGCCCTTTGGCCGACTCGATCCTGATGAGCCGACGTGGGCTTTATTGGCTGTATATTGAACATCGAATACATAATCATGACCAAGCCAAGGTTAATAACATAGAAATAAACGTATGTTAAGTTTACTGAATGGGTTCTATATTGACTCATTTGTGAACGAATAGTATTCTTGAACGAAACAAAAGCTGTAAAAGTGTGTGGTATATTTTTTTACCATTTGCCTCTCAATTTTTGTATTTGCCAGCACGCTAAACCGTACCCTTTTCCGTAAAAGTTAAAACTTACCTTAAGATTAGTGTACTGTTTTAGTTCGGGTTTTTTTACTTTGGCTGCAGATTTCGTTGACGAAGCAACTTTGTCAATGTAAATAAATGTTAGGGGAGAATTTCAAACAAATTGGTTTAGTTAATAAGCTCTAGGTTTATACTATGGGTGCTAGACAACGACAAACATATACTAGACAAATAAATACTTATACATATAGAACATTCGCCTTTACTGGGCATCGAACCCCGGCCGCTGACTGAGTAGGAAGAGTAACTACCAACTAGGCCAGAAGCGTCAAATATATAGTTTTGCATTAAGTGCCTATGAGACACTGAACAACTTAAACTTGATGTTTAATAATTATTTGATGAATTTATAGGCAAATTGTTAATAACCCTAGGCATTTGCGATAAATAATAACTCCACTGATTACTTAGCTTAACAAGTTAAACAAAACGTCGGTAATCTGCAACTCATCGTAGGACAGGTGGGCGCATTTAATCCGTTTCCTCATCTATAAAAACAAAACGTTATGCGTCACTGACCCACGCGACTACGACTCTACATCGACCAAAAAGGAATAACCGCCGCCGTATCATGACCGGCAAAAAAGGCCCACAACGAAAGTGAACACATTGATGAACCTTGCATTCAGTACCAGTGACACACACAGCAACCAATAAGGCTATATAAATAACTATCAGGGGCACTAAACGTGTTAACATCGCTTTTTGGAGAGCGCGATATTTTTCGCTCTTAATTGGTTGACATAAAGAGACCTTTATTCAGAGCGGCCACTTCAAAGTGCGCCTGCGTTCTTTTAAAGTTTAAAACAGATTAGTGATGGCTTCTTACTCAGATTATTATAGTGGACGTGTATACAAATATGGACATTATAAAATGATGTGTTAGCTTTCGTTTTGTTACGCGTTAAATTGGTTCGAATAAATCAATCAGTAAATGGCTCATCGTTATTTTTCCCTAATCAAATACATTTCCGAGAACGTGTTAATTCTTACAGTTTTTGGTACTTCGGATACACTTTAATAATAATAAATATCAGTACTTGGAGTAAAAAGTTTTTCTTCCAAAACATTGGTTAGGCGATTGAAATGATAGTATTTTTCATGTCCGTATACATATACAAACAGTACAAAATGTTTTTAGCACGTTAGCATTGACATTGGCTTTCGAATCGTCATCAAGTAGTAAAGTTAAAATTACGTAAAAGTATAATATTAAAGGCGATTTGAAAACAAAAAGTCCCGATACGCCCGAACTAAGCTAATAGTAAATAAAATGTGAATTTACGAGTACATATTCTTAATTGTAGTGATGCAGATTATTGCAGATGCCTCTGTTTCACGAGGCAAGGTCTGGGAACATCCATTGTTTCAAATATTACACTTGTGAGTTCACAACTCGTTACGAATTATTGAAACAATGGTTTAATGTTATCGTTTCATTAAGCATTTTTTTGAGAACTAGCCAAGAATTGTACTAGAATCTGTAGTAGTGCCAATGGCCTAATTAGTCTTGTTTAATATTTACTCTATTATAAATTTTAATCTTTAAAAGTGACTAAATCAGTTTCTGTCAAAAACAAAATCAATAACAGACTTTTTTTGCAATCTTGAAAGTTAATTTCGTCTCACGTTCAATGTTTCTGTTAACCCGATGACAATGCAATATTATGGAGTCTAAAAGCTGATTTGTTGGAGCTAGAATGTGGCAATTAGTATTTTCGCTGTAAAGAAAGTAGACTCACTGAGTTTGAACTCATACAAACAAGCTGATGATGACTATGCAAAAAAGTATTATTTTCAAGGTACGCTTTGACCACGATCCCAGAATCAGGAGGTTATAAAATTCGAGCGACTACCATCTGACCTCTAATACAACTGTATCATACAATCAAAATTCAAATTACAAAGGAGCCATAATTCAAGTTACTTCTTTTCGCTTTTAAAAGTGATTTGTCTAGCAATACTCGGTTTCATCACTCACCGTCCGGTAATATCTCATTCACGCATGCGTCACTCTCGTTACGATCTTAAATATCAGTTTTCGATCACGTTTGATCTCTTTGACCCTAGATTTCGGGCTACCGTAGGCACGATTTTATCTACAACCAAACGAATCAAATTAAACCTACACTCGATTTGATTTTAGTTGAATTTTGATTGAGACTAGACCGAAGGCGGAACGTTTGATACTCCTCATGTTAACAATCAGAGATTAGTATGTTAAACAGCTGCTTTGGAAAGATTATATATACGTTTTAACGAATAGTATCCTTTTAAGACTAGTTTCTTAGCGTAGCTACCACCATTAAAAAAAAGAATGCAATTTTGACGCCGCAGTTAGTCTAATTGGTTAATGACCCTACGAAGCTAGGGGTCCCGGGTTCGGTTCGCGATAAGAGAGGAAATTTTTTATAGCACGATTATTTGTTGCCGTCTTATTTATTTATTTATTAGACATGCTGTTGGCACATAAACATTACAAATTGAAATAGGTACATACATGTATAGGCGTGAAAATTAAAGTTTATGCGCCATTAACAGGCACGCTCCAGCAATCATACAGTCTATTAGGGACTAACACTAAAAGTTTGCATGGTTTCTATGTATTTATTTATTTCTTTATAACCATAAGTATGTTTACCGTTGTCTAGTAGCGCTTAGTTTGGGCTAGATCAATTTGTGTGAGAATGATAACCATATTAATTGAATTAATAAAGAAATCAGTCGTGATTGTCATCTAGATTACATGCAGACATACATATAAATATAGAAGCGAAAGGCCTACACGACAAAACTTTAGTATGTCCAACCGGATGGACAGCAGATTTAAGTAAGACCAGCAACTATTTAAACGTCAACAAACCACAAAAGATCCACAACTTTATACAAACTAGTCTAAGATCAAAATCATTCACGCAGCTTAATCATCTTTAGTCCACGAGGATCGATATTTTGCAATAGTAATGATCGTAGCCATTAAGTCAATGAATGGAGAATGTGGAGCAATATCCTGCCCCGTAGGAAGCCGGACCAGTTTCTGACTAATGGCGGAGATGAGCCGATGCGCAGGCCACGTAACTCGTACGAAATGATCGCCGTAAAGTGCAAGGACGACTTTAATGCACTCTCGCATTCAGTCGTGTTATTCTCTAAAGTGACTCACTGTTCAATTCAACGGACGTATTATTAACCGGTGATTTTAAGTAGTCCCGTCAGAACGTACAAGCTACCTTTTAGTGCGCGTATTCTTAATTAGGTAGCTTAAAAGTTAAAACTCGCTCGAATGACTTCGCACTGATCATCCGTTCGACAAGAAGACGTTTTTAAAAGAATAACTCCTCTGCCCGGTCTCAACAAACACTTTAAAGTTTCCACGTAATTACATATAGATCTTTAGATATGGGCTTAAGTTTTTGATGCGAGATTTTTGTGAAATGTCAGCGTGATTAAATTTAAATTACACCCTTGATTACATCGTATATAATTAGAACGTATATAAATATGGCGTCTTTGTGATGAAGATTTCCGCTATGTTCATGAAGTATAATTTATCCTTTGAAAATATCAAAATTAATGATGAAAACTAGTTCCTGAACTCAATTAACCCACAATTTTATTGAATTTTACTTCAATAATTGTATCATTTCATAGAACGCTATTTTCTGGTGAAACTAAGATGTTTTCAGGATATCTTATACATTCATTACGTAGGTTACATAGGTTAGGTTAGACTTCTGACATCCAAAAAAAAATATTCACGCGGCAATAAATGCCTTTCTATGAAATATAAATTCTGTGTAATGAGTAATAATATATTCGTTGAAAGGTGTTTCGGTAAAATAATGAGGTCCCCGTTATTTTTACCTAGTGCAGTTCATTTTGACTAAATAGTACAAATAATCAGCATATTTGAAATAGATATAACGATATCGTGCTCCACATGGCTATCATATATAAATCGATAATGGAAGAGATTATTCATGCGCATAATAAAGAAGGGTCGTGCGCAGCAGAATTTCTTCAATAGTTCCTATTTATGACATCGGTATCGTTATGAAATATGAATTTGTTAATCTAAAATAAGTAAACATAGACAAAGCAGAAACAAATTTAAATAAACAACAAAATAAACTCTATGGTTATTGTTTTAAGAGTGCACATTCCTTAAGACAGGTTGTTTTCTAGAAATAGAAACAAAAGTCATCTGTCTTCTCATTTTTTGTTTTACGTCGAACAAAATACAACTAAAACTGTTGTTTAAGTCCAAGCGGAAGCTCCTATAATAAATTCCACGATCAACCGCTCAACTTGTTTCAAATATAAAGCCCCTACAACAAAAGCAGCACAAGTCAAAATTATAAGCAGCGCGCGTTTGAACCGAATTAAGTCACTTTAAGGTTGCAATTAGTTTACATTAATTTTATCGTTTAAGTCAGTTTTCGAGATAGATTTACTATTATTTTTATATCCCATTGGTGTTTGTTTTATTCCCATTTACACTCTTATGAATAGTTAAAGCGTAGTAAACTGGACGTCTAACGACAGTTTAAATTACCATGTCTATGTTTTATCGAGCTTCCTTATTGCGTACAATTGCAGGAAAATATGCAGTTATGCTTAAAACTGCTTCCACGAAATGAGATGAGTCTGAGTCATCGTGAAGTTAAGTGTTATTTGTTTTTATCTTTGTTATTAAATCAAGGCACCCTTCGACACCTTTTAACCTTTATTCTGCGTTAAAGGCAGTTGCTGGAAATGTTTTTCTGCTTAAAAAATAACAAACAGGAAATTGAGACTAGTGTTATGGTAAGTAAATATATATACTCAGATATTCGTAGTTTTTCATAGATAGTAAGGCATCTAAATAATTCTTAAAATAAAAATAAAAATATTTTTCTATTTATGTACTCGTACATATTTCAGTGTATTTATTTTGTACAGTTAGGGTTTTTTAGTTAATTTAATTTTATGCTCTTCCTAAATAAAGTTGAACACTTGCCTACTCGATGCACAACCTTTCACTTTTCTCAATCTCTCAAGGGTTAGCTAGAAGAGTTTTCTTAAAGGGATAAGGTCGCCTTTGTATATATTTTTTTGTTATCTTCATTGTATTTTTTTTCTTTTTCTTTTGTACAATAAAGTCTCTACATACATACTTACATACAAGTTTAATTTCCACGCTTTTAAAGCCACGCGCTGTGTCATACTTAGTTGAATATATTTTCACATTACAAATAAGTGTATCGCCTTCAATAATTACTTCATTATGCAACCAAATTTAACGGAACATTTTATGAATCAAGTTCATTAAAAACTTCCTCGTAAAATTTATTCTTGGCAGCATTGAAATCACTTTCGAAATCGTCATCCAAAAAGGACCTTTGCTCGTAAATGCGTAATAAGATAATTCTTTAAAATTTTATTGTCAATCGAATCATGTCTTATGAAACCCATCCATCCTTGACTTGGCGCACTAAAACACACCGAGAACCAAAAGCTTAAAAACGTGTCACTTTTTGTATGTAAATTTAAACTGAGGCACTGATTGTGTAAATGAGAAACTCACATGCAGAACTGCCCTGCCATCCAAACAAAGTTCTTAAATTAAGTAACGTAAGACTCAAAGGTGTCCCAAAACAAATGAAGTCGCGTATCGTCAAAACTACGTAATTGAAAGAATAACTACATGTGTCGCCACAGCGCGCATTATTACGTACGCAATTGCGGGCGAAATAAAACTCATCTGAATTGTACCAGCTGCCCAACGACTTAATTATTGTTATTCGACTGTACCTCATAATTGCGGTTTGTATCATCTATAATTCGAGTGGGTATTTCGGTTTACAACGAGCCATTCGGTTTTTGGAGCGGCCTCGCTCGGTTACTTAACGTTGATGTCTTAAACAAGTCAGGAAAGGTTATATTTCAATGAATTTGCATGTTAATGTTTGCGTTAACTGAATTTATTAAGAAGATATTTTTAATGCTTTATGGCTGTTAAAAAAACAACTATCCAACAACTAACTATAGTAAAGTGACTTCTAAACTATTTGAACAATAAAAGTTTTTAAACTAACATCTAACTGCCGACTATTATGACCAGTGCTTGGAATTGGTAGTGCCTATATCGGCAGTGTAAACTTGACGCATGTTAATTCGTGCGTAAGTGAGATGAAAATCTGTTATTGAATGAACATGCGTCAAGCTTTTTACACTTCCACGTTCTTGCCGAATCTGACACCCCATAAAAATCGGTGCAATACTTTAGGAGATACAGTGAATCATCCAAATTTAAATCACATTTACATATATGCACTCATCAATTATGCATAATATAATATGTTGTTAGGGACCATACCGATTAAGCTAGCGTTCCCGGTAGTGGGTTTGATTTCCGAAATGGACAAATAAATGCGTGATGAGCACTAGTTTGTTCCTGTCTTGGATGACTATGTATTTTTCTAATTATATTTATATGTATATTTATCGTTGTATAGTAGTATTCTAAGCCTAGAACTTAGTTTGGCACTAGGTCAATGTGTTTGAGATATTTATTATTCCACACTCATAACATAACCCTTGATTTCTCGCGGTCGAGTAAAAACATAATAAGCTACTATTACCTCAAACATTTCAAAAGAAGCGTCATATTAACACAATGGTGTTAACATGCGCTCGCGCAGTAAAAAAATAATTAGTCTGTCTATTAGTTAACCCATTGTATTAGGGGGCAAATTGAAGCCATATCTTGCCTCACAGCCTTAACCTACATGAAAAAAAAGAGGTTGTTGCGAGCATTGTCGCATTAATCTTCGGTGACGATTAATAATAGGCCTCTGGCGCTTTGTACATCGGAATCATCGCCTATTGTATGTGATATGTTACATTTAGAAGACATACTGCGATAAAGATTTAAAAGCCAAAACTTGTAGTGAACAATTCTAGATAAATTATTAAAGGCATTATTAATTCATACTTGAAAAAGTCCCTCTGTTTTAGAAAACCCATTCTAGTTTTCGATAAGGTAAGCATATTTTTAAGAGAATTAAAAATCATAATAACTCCTAACTAATGTAATGAAATGGTGATGATGATGATGATGATGGAAATAACGTGTCGACTCATCAGAATGATTCACAAAATTATATTTTTTATCGAAAATACAATGTACTGTGTGAAAATTTCTCGAAGACTTCTAACCTCTTTGCATCATACCGTGCTCACTTAAATTAAATTAAATTTACGAAATTAATTACCTACATAAGTAAGTAAATAAACTCAATTTCACAAAAGCAATGTTTGACCAAACGAAAATTTATTCAGTTTACTAAACATTACACAAAAAAAAGTAGTAGTAGAGAACTACTTATGAGTAGAATCAAAAAAACGTGAGACAAACCAAGGGAGATTTTCTCTTAGTTGAAAAAAAATAATTAAATCATTAATGTGACATTACTTACATAAATCAAAGCTAAGTAACATCAGTACGTTCTTTAATGAGTCAATTAACATCTTTGTTGCTGTATCTAACGTCTTGTTAGGCTCAAATAGAATCAAGACACTAATTTACAACAATCATAACCTTGTTAGAAGCAACCAAGTTTTCTTATCTGTGAGACATTTTGAATAGATAAAGAACCTTATAAGTTCGCTAATCCCCAGAGCCGTGTGTCCGCGGCATGGCGCGTGTCCCACTTCTCTCCTAACCTCCAGTGGCGCCCGCAAATTGTTTGTACCTTTGTTTCGGTACATTCATTCATACATGTACCAGTACCAAAATCTATCTTGTTAGGCAACAGTATCATCATTTGTTGCGCAACAGTTCGAGTCATTTGGAGCGATTGCGGGAACTGTTTTGGCTTGCGCGCGCGCAGGTGTACGATATAATCGATTTTTGCAATTCACGGGTGTTGTGGTGAGCTTTGTTTTGTGTTGCGGTTTGTTGACATGGATACCGAAAATAAAAGTGCGCCGGAATAGATTTATCAAGTAGTAGATATACTAGTCTATGAATATTGTACTTGAATTTCTGTGATTTGTACCTTAAGGTGTTGGATACACATACGTACTGTTATTGTTTTGTTTAGGCAATGCTAATTATTTATTTACTAATGGCCTAGATTAATAAAATAAAGCAGAATGAGTCTACAGCACAGTGCATACATACATACATACATACATAAACTCACGTATTTTAATTCTTTTTCGTAGCGAGCACTCACCTTTTTACGTTGTATATTTTATATTTAAATCACAAAGTGTATATAAAGAACTTTGGAACTTAAAATGTTTTTATTTCGGTCATTAAATCGTCCTTCACGCTTATGTACATTGTAAAGTTTTAAAAACTGTTTTTATTTTGTCCACTATAAGACAGCGAACGAGGTTTGCTCATATTTTTTTCCTTTATTATATTTTTAGCAAGAATTTTCAATACGCAGAATTGCTAACGTTATAACAATAAGGGGTATCAATTTCGTAATACAAATACAAATAAGTTTTCGCTTAATTTACGACGGAATAAAATAAGTCGTTAAAAAGTTACGACATCATAAAAAATCCCTTAAAATCATAACAGCGACTTAACAGTTTAAAACCCTAAAATTGTATCCGAATGACTACGGTAACTTTAAGACTATAACGAAGAAGAAAGAAGCAGTCAATAAAAAAAATCTCAAAGCGGTCTTTGGTAGACACGTTTTATTTTGTATAGTGTTTTCAGCCCATAACGGTGCACCCTGAACTTAGCACGGATGCCTTAATGTATGAAAATAGATTCGAGAATAGAGAAGAGCAACCCATTAAGCAGACGTAAAACTTCAAAGAGGAGACTATAAGATTTGCCGTAACTATACTATACAAGTATGTAAAAATAAACTTCTCAAAGCAGGTCTGGGTCTAGTCCATAACAGTGTATGGTAAAGAACTTAAGTAATCTCTGGCACGTAATTGGATACAAAACTAATATGGAATTGACGTCAAATTTCAAATATAGAATGTCAAACGATCGATCGATGAAAGAGGGGCTTCATTTAAGTTTTTTACCTATAACGTACTCCTATTACTCTGATTAATATGTTATTTCAAAACGAGAATCCTTTCAAATTGAGTGCTTGTTAACATTGGCCAACGGAGCAAAGATCACTCAATGATCCCAATGACCAACCTGATACCAATCAATGTATCACGATGCAACTAATTCCCAGTAATTTTGCAATGAAAATTATTGCTATCGAGACCATGGAGAAAATATTTGGGGACATACAGTTGCGCAAGTTATTATCATCGCGCAATATTAGCTTATTATTTCTTAACGACGGTTATTACGGCTTCTCTTGACTACGGTGTAATTACGTGTGCAAACAAGCTAATAAACAATAAATAAGAAATAAATTATTACGTTTATTTTGAAGCTAGTGAAGAGATATTTTATTGTCAAATGTTTACTTACGTGTGTGTGTGTGATTGTGTAGGTAGTGTAGGGTGATGGTACCAGTAATGGACACTTGATTCTTATTATACAGAAGATAAGGGTTATTCATTTGTTTTGCAACAATTAATTTATGACCGTATGAAATTTGAATTAAGAGTGAAGTGTCCATTACTGGTGCCTCTCAGCTAAAAGTTTCTATCATTGGTGCCATTACCCTATGCGTTTGCGTTTTTCTTTATATCTGCGTGTGTATAAATGTGTGTGTGTATGCTCGTCAACTAAACATCTCTAACTTCACCATCCATTTGTTAGTTATTCATTATTTTGTTGTGTAACAATGAGTATTTGTTTCAGTTTTGCAAGCCCACCGCCAAGCTGTCTACCGCCAATGAGGTTGCAACCATTTACCACGTCGAAGCGCTAATAGGTAAGTCCGTCGAAACGTGCTTACTCATCCATAAACGGCTCTACTTTTTTTTAAATAAATTGATGGGCAGACCTTCTTTTGTTTACAAACAATAAAAATGAATGTTAAAGAGGGTAGAGAAATGTGGTATAGCTGTGTTTAAGTAATATTTTTGACGTTTGAGTCTCATCTTCCACTTTTCCATAAGTTTAAAGTTCTCCCCTTGGCGTCTATGTATATATTGAAAGCATGTCTCTTCACTGATAACCATCCAGAATATTTTAAAAAACGTGAAAAACTGTTCGGTGGAAAATCAAGAAGTCAATATCAATACCTGCTCCATCAACCATGTTGTAGGTCTGACATCTTTAAAAGAAACGCCTGTAACATGTGCGTAGTTTTATTTAATAACCTTCCCAAGGAATTGAGGGTGTTACGTGGCAGGGCGCTCAGGGCTAAGTTGACTGTATGGCTACAGGAACACTGTTTTTATAGCGTTAAAGATTTTGTCAACTTTAATAGAGCATAACAACGCTGATGCATGCTATATAGCTAATTTATTTTTGCGAGCTATTATAAAATTATCGTAACCAACATGTCAATTATTGTGTCCTATCTTATATTTTGCATGTCGATTTTAATGTCGGCTGAATACTGATTCTGTTATTTATTTTATGATCTTATTGTAACGTATTCTAGCAAATAAACATTTCTATTTCTATTTCTATTTCTTATAATAAGGCAAAGTTTACAAGTGATTATTAATGTCCGAGCGAGAACGGTTATACAATGACTCACCTAGTGAAGTGAGCAGTACTATTATTTAGCTTAACTTTAAAATTTAAACTTTTTATAAGTGACAAAGTAAATAGAATCTTTCGTATGTATAGAATTATTCACTTTTTAATTTAAGCTCATTTGCAAATGAACAATATTTTTTCTTTCAGAAGAGGTTTTAATCTCGTGCATTTATACTGTTCGTTTCAGTTGATCTATAAGGTTTAATTAAGTAAAAAACATTTAATAATTATATTGAAACTTTTTCCATAATTAATTTCTTACCATCTCGTTAAGCATTCAAGTAGAGGCTATCATTACTAACTTCATTTTATTTTCAATGCAAATTACAAATTACCAGAACAGTTATCTAAGCTTATAAACAACTTGATTAAAAGCGTTTTAAGTTTATTAATTATTAAACAAAGCTCATGACTCAGCCCTCTCAGCGCAAACAAGCTTAACCACCTTTCCCCGGCAAAATAACTAAATCACGTTCCATGTCATGCTACAACGTGGAATTAATGTGAAAATAATTCCATTATAATGTAATGGTAACGTAAGGTAACATAAAGGGCGATGGGCGGTTGTAAGAGTGGCTTATAACTTATATATAACTCTTATAAGCCGGTATACGTTTATAATGGTCGGCTTATTATAATGAACGCGGGCGAGGGCTCCTACACGGCTTGACCCCGGGCGACGATTAGTGCTACTAGCAACCACGGACTTGTAATATCTAGTAGCGTGCGGCTACTAGGCTAGCTAGGCTAGATGTGACTTCAAAAAGATCAAAGCCTCTAAACTGGGTAAAACCAGCGTATTGTTTTTAATTTAGGCTCCATTACTGTCAAATAAATAAGAGCTAGATATTTCATCTGGCTGTTTAAGTATATTCCATACACAAGTGCTGAATCATACTAATTCTACTAATATTATCCTACTAGTATTATAAATCCGAAAGTTTGTGCGTAAGGTTTCTCCTTCACGCTGCAACGGCTGGACGGATTCGGATGAAATTTCGAATAAATATACCTTGTACCATAAATTAAAACAGGCTACTTTTTATCTCTTGAAATTAAAGATCCTGAGGGAATAATAATAATCGAAATCTACGCCAACGAAGTCGCTAACAGAAGCTATAAAAATATAAAAAATTACACGCGTGCCACACAAAACAGATATTAGAAGAATTAAATGCTTCAAGAATGTCTTCTATAATCCCATCCAGCCAGGAAAGCGAACATATCGGCTACATGCGACGGCCGCACGCGCAACATGTGCCGTATCGCAAATGACCGCGCAGCGAACTTACCGGGATCTAACCGTTTCCCGACACTATCTTAACTGGAGCAATTTTACTGTATCGATACTAAAGTGCAGTTTACACATAAATACTTTTACGCATTTATTGGGAGACCCCAATGCACCGATACAACTCTCGCTTCCTCTACATTCATAATTTAATGACATTCCGGACGTTCCATTTTTCCTATCACTGGCTATACTGTCAAACTTCATCTAACATTCTGGTTCCTTACCCTATCCATGCTTCCACACCACACATCTCTACAATAAAATATTAATCTCAAAACTTATCTTGTAATAAATAAATTAATAAATCTACACTAACATTTCACCCTTAGAACTCAACATTGTCCTTGATCAACTTAGGCTATGTTTTATTTTTGTGCATGGATGGAATCGCGGAAACAGCTATAAATAAAAGTAGGGAACAGTCTCACACAAATTAACCTTTAGCCCCAAACGAAGCTTTACGTTTTTAATTTGAGCTGTAAAGAACGATAAATATACTATAGTTAGTAGAAAAACACATACCTAAATACATACATACAAAAAACAAGATTTGATATTAAAAGTACTCTCACACATGACACAAAGTATTTTCCCTTAGAGCTTGTCTGATTACCTATCCATTGACATGATTCAATTAAAGCTACTTGTAGTAGAGTAGTAAAATGTTATACATGAAACTACTGCATCATGATATTATACCAGGTTTTAATACATCAAATATAATATAGTATAAAGAAAATGTAACATGATGTAATGTATTCTGTTTATTTATCACTGGTCAGTAATAAATTTTAATTTGATTTCGGTCTGTGTGGTCATTTTTGACGGTCGCCGTAATGACGATCGGTCACGCGATCGTAATGAACGTGTAAGTAGCTAGTAATGGGAAAACAAACAATTTAATTAATTCTTAAGTTCATGTTCGTTTACTGGCCAGCCATTATATATTATCCAACATCGAGATCAATAATATCTGACATCTCTCTATTACTAGAGATGTAATAGATGGTACTAATTGAAACCATATTGCTTTTGACGTGTTATCGTATTGTCAACGTTATTATTACATGTTTAAGGCGATATGGCGTGGTTGCCGGGTAAGAATAGTGCCACTCCATGTCCTCCCGTGGATGTCGTATCGTAAGAGACGACTAAGGGAATAAAGGCTGTGTAGTACTGTTAGGCGATGGGCTTGCAACCTGTCACTAATACACTGGTAAACATCTTAGCCTAATTGTGCAAAATGTGGTTACAGAATTATCAACAAGTTTTTAGAGTTGTTAGTAATTCTGTAGCTCTGGCTGCCCCACTCTGGGAATAAAGGCGTGAACTTATGTATGTATGTAAAGGCGATATGGTTTTACCGAGTAGAATAGATCTCCAGGTCAGATATTTTTGAGCTCAATGATGGCTTCTATAATTATTGATGGTGAATACATCTATAAACATAACGGTATACCGGTATCAGGGATTGTGGGTAGAAACGAAGAAAGATCCCGCAATCAATTTAATTTAACCATTTCAGCAGCTATTTTCAATTAGGACATAAACTATTAAGCACCCAATAACTTATGTCCCTTGGTAACGAAATGGTCATTTTACGCCCTTGTAGATAAACCTTTAAATTCGCCCATTTGACGATCCATAAAGTCGAGATATCAACTAGCAATAATGAGAAAATTTTAAAATGAGCTCGTGAATATAGTACGCCATATCAGTTTCCACTTTACGATGCAGTTAATATCTAACAGGGGACAGTTTTCTGCCCACGCCAGTGTAGTATTCTCATAGAAAACTTCGTCGTTGATTTCGTCGCAGAATTATTAACTAACGACGTATGTAGTAAGGCTAGACAAGTTGTTTAAGGCTAACGTAAACATTTTTCGAAAACTGACCAAATATATGGAATTCACGCAGGCGCTGGACGCAACCGTTTGCTAGATTAAGTCAATTCTATACATTTTTGATAACGATAACGAATGCCAAATGCATACTGTCTAGGGCCTCTTCGTCAATAAAAACCTGCGACTTAAGTCAAAACACATGCAATATAATGTTTATAATACGCTCTAATAATACAAACTAACGCTTACCGCATATAAAATTCACCGTCCATGTTTAAATACTTTTTTTTATGAGAAGGAGAAGGCATACAAGCTCACAGGCCACCTGATGGTAAGTGGGGTCTAAGGTACAGTCAACCAATTTGATTCCTATGCCACTATGGACTTTGTAACCGTGACATTGTAAACCAAATCATAGGGAGTCTCTTACGTTTTGGTTGACAACGTCACTTTAACATAGTCCAAAGTGGCCTAGAAATCAAATTGGTTGACTGTACATAGACGTTTGCATTCTCAAGACTACAGACTGCTTTCCTAAGTCTACATGCGTTACCAGCCCTAAGGACTCTATGGTAGTAATTTCGCCAGTTGTCTTATATATTACACCGGAAAACAACAATGCGAACTCTGCTACTTGGCGGTAGGTAAAACGCGTGTTATTAAACAGCAATATAAATTATAGACAATCTCAGGTGCTACTAACAATACTTTAACAGTTAATTATTTCACAAAAGAAAGATAGCCCGAAGGGACAGGGTACAAATTATGGAGTCGGCGCCGAGGTACTCGTATTTTATTACCAGCTAAGTGAAATCAACGAAGTTTCACTGTTAAGCTTCGGATGCAAACGATAGCGTATTATCGAACTTTATCTAAGCAATAGAATGTTCTGTTGCGGCTGGTTGTACAACGTCTTACAAACATTCACTTGTTTTAAAGAACATTGAAGATGCTAGCGAAAATAGTCTAATAAGTCTTCTATCTTGACATAAACCATTTAGACTAAGTCATGGTGGTCATAAAAGACGGAATAATGGGCACTAATCAAGCTCCAGATATTTCGTATTGCAATAATTATAACGATATGCTGATGAAGCCCGCGCACTAACAGAGCGTATTTAAATTTCTGAAAGTGTAAACTGTATCCATACCTAATATTATAAATGCGAAAGTGTGTCTATCTGTCTGTCTGTTACCTCTTCACGCCTAAACCGCTGAACAGATTTAGGTAAAATTTGGTGCAAAGATAATTTGAGTTCTGGAAAAGGACATAGGATAGTTTTTCCCGAAATGCATCTCATAAGACCTCTCTTTTGGATTCCTCCTCCAGGCTATGCGCTCCTAGTGTTAAATAATATAAAAAATACTACAAAATAAAGCCCTTTAACGATAAACTGAGGCACGCGGCGGTTATCAAACAGCGTTGTGAATCACTAGCCCACTTTCGCGGCAGTCGATACATCGCGAAAGCAGCGGATCTACAGTACTTGCGGTTTCCTACAATTGAATATTGTGCGGTTTGGTCTAGTACACCAAGAAGGCAGTCGGACGGTGTTACGGAGATGTTGAGGAAAAGTAAAATGGATTTTGCTTTATTCATCCTTGAAAGAGTGACATCTAGTGAACAAAATGTTATAAGTTCTAGTTGAGATTATAATTAATAATAATCATAGATGTATAATACGATTGAGTCCCGTTTAACTCTCCAATTTTACGGGATAAATAGCCTTTATGATATTTCAAACTATAATCTGACTCTTTGCCAAATTTCATCCTGTGGATCCGATCAGCTGTTTAGGTGTGGTATCAAACATAGTAAACTTTTGCATATATAATATTAGCAAAATAAGATAAGATGACTTTGCCAGTTTAAGTCACAGCGATGTCTTTCGCAATCTCTTTTAATCATGAATTGCTATCAGCTCTTAAATGTACTTTGTTACCAAAAGCTATAAGAAAGAAGATGAAACACTTAATGTTACAATAAAACCGTGGGTAGATACAATAACCATAATGGTAATCTATAATGAAACTAATAAGAGTTAGTATACTGGTTTGCTCAAGTGCACGTGTGGACCAGTATCCTTGACACGAGCTGGTGCTGGTATTAGATATTCACAAATTATTAATAAATTCAGTAATGTAGTACCGAGTGAGGTGGGTACGACAAAAAACTCATGGAGTAACTCTTCTTTGTTGCGAAGTCATTCTTATGACTTTGCTATCAAATACAAGTTATCTACTCCAAAATAGAGGTACCCTCCTTTATTTCACTGTCCGATATGATGCAAATTTATATCACCATCTAATCTACCTCTAAAATAATTTATTGCGACTAAAATGTCACTTAAAATTCACGCAACAACATCTTACAGCGATTAAAAAAACTTTGCATAATAATTCGCTTAACGTTAAATTATGCGTCATGCAACAGCCATCAATAAAATCCACAAAGGCATCCAAATCAATTAAATAATCGAGCTACCAATTTTCACAAATTAATATCCAAGTTGAATATTTTACATTCTTTATAAAGTCATTTAGGGTGTCAAAGAGCTGGACGGCTCAATAAAATATGTTGATATGCAAATGGTATAGATAAAGGTAGGTTGTAAGATGGCAACGTAACGAGACGGGCGGCGCGCGCGCAGACACTCCGGCTATAAACCCGTTTGTTGATGCGGTAGCCACACTTTTCCGCTAACTGTCCATAACATACTCAAATTACCTGAACTGGCAATCTTTGATGACGGTTATAGAACCAATTTTCCCCTAAATAAAACGATTTGTTTTTAATTTTATTAATCTATCAAATTCAAATCAATCACAAAATGACTCCATCAAATCGTTTTACCATTCTTAATGTGTTCGGTCGGCAAACGAACGAGAGCGAACGTTGATAATTATGATACACCAATTAAGTGAGTTAATAAAATAGGGGTCTACAAAATTAGTTTTGGCATCAATTTAGTTTATCATTATCCCATTTATATTTAAGTTTTAACGCGATATTAATTTAATTACTGTCATTTGCATTCATATTTAGTTAAGAGCTATTGTAGGTTTGACGCATTGACCCATAGACGCACTTGCTTCACCTGACCCTACCATATTGATAGTGTTTTTATAATATTATCCAGAAACCCCGGAGACCTGATAACCGAAAAGTCAAAAAAGTTTGAAAACATTTATAATGAAACTGCCTTACATTACGTCTTTGGATCATGGAATATAGTTTTAAATATCCCATAAGCGCCCATAGCCTATCCTTAGCACATTTACAAAAATATACAAAGCTCAGTTAGGAAAGCCACAACCTCACAGACAACAACTCCTAAAGCTATTACAATGTATCCGATCTTTCTCAATAATATTTGTCGTTGACATGATTCCAATAACATAGTAATAACATTAACTACTATTACCATAATAAGGTACAACAACGAATCAACTAAATAATCTACACGCATAAAAAGGCAGATTGTAACGGTCCAGAAGTGCCCGTTCAATTCGCAAATATAATTCATTTCAGTTTAGGCTCTAACGAGAGTAAAAAAAAACATTATACATTAAAGTTTAGTATTCAAATTATATTTCGTTATTAAATAACATCATATCTGCAATTAACTAATTAATTACAATCAAACATAATGTCAAAAACTTTGAATCTCGAAATACAACCTTACTTCAAACATAATGAGGAACGCTATTATTGTTTTATACAAATTGAGAAACAGAGACCTCTCTGGAGGAAATCGAAAACTATTTAACAGCTAGTCTTAGAATTGACAGATTTATTCCCGGGCATCTAGTGAGGAAAGCGGGTTCCTTCCGATTCCTACAGATGGCGTTGTTTTATGTCCAATTACAACACAAAATAAATTGTTGAAGTTTTATTCATATTCAGATAATAATGTTTTATTAATATTCAGATAATAAACAAACTTAATTATTTATATTTATTAAATAAATTAAATGAGGAAGAATTATAAAATGTAACAAGGACTCTTCTGCTAACTAGACATGGTTAGCAGAAGTTAAACCAAACTAGATTAAAAAAAAGAAAGAGACAAATTCAAATGAAAGTGAGTCTTATTTGTTACTCATTACGTTAGCTTAAACAATGCGGCTAGGTGGATGAAGCGAGATTTGGCGGGGTGGTTCGCGATCGACGCGCGCCGGGACGCTGGGGCTCCTCGCAAGGAACGCTGGAGATAGGAAATGGCTGGACAAGCGGAAAGCTTCCCTAACAGCTGGAAATACGAATGATTTAACATTAGTCTCTGATAGCTGGAATATCTCGTAGTGCGCATGACAGGAAAAAGAGATAAAAGGGCCGGGAAGGGGACGCTAAGCTCTCTTTCTCTTGGGGTCCGGTCGTTCGTCTAGGTGGTGAGGGTGCTCCGGAGCTCGTGTCGTCCATTTTGGTGTTCGTGCTTATTCTATAATTGGGTTTTTTGTTGGAGTGACGCTTTAGATAATGGATGGGTAGCGCTACGAGTTGGCGAAGGCAGCTAGCATGGCACGGGATGCGGGAATGGTTTAGGGTGCTCCGGAGCTCGTGTCGTCCATTTTGTCTGTTCATTTTGGTGTTCGTGCTTATTCTATAATTGGGTTTTTGTTGGTGTGACGCTTTAGGTACTTAATGGATGGGGAGCGCTACGAGTTGGCGAAGGCAGCTAGCATGGAACGGGCTGCGGGAATGGTTTAATAATTTGTGTTCGCGTTCTTGTGTTCCTTTAGTTGCTATGATTTGATTACGTAGTGTCTGGGTGCAGCTGTCGTGGCAGGGGTTATGGGATGTGTTAACAATTGGGTTCGTGTTCCTTTTCTTGTTGTGATTTGTTTACTAATCATGTTGATTTTCCAGATCTCTGTACCTAATGACGCCTACTGGTAGTCTACTAAACAGAGCTCCAAGGCAGACGTTGAAAACGATAAAATAACCTACGCTTACATTTTGGTTATGGGATGGAATCGGAAGGTTTCTACAATCAAGAAACATACGATTTATCTCATTAGCCAAGTAAGTCAGGAGGGTTACGCGCAAGGTTCTGACGCCTTAACTCGGTACGTCAGACAACACTGGTGGTATTCCGTATATTTGCTTCATAGGGCCCCTAGTCGGATCCGAACCTGTTTACAGGTGGTGCAGACGATATGCAGATATACCTCTTGTGTTGTACCCCTTATTTATATATTTATATAACGACCACCTTAGGTATTTACTCCGCTTTGACGCCAACTAAAGGCTTTTATTAGCCGGCTGAAGAGTACTTAGGACTACACACAGGAAACTTGGTTTTCCGAAGTCGTTGTTATGATAGGTTTAGCTGGTCTAGAAGGGTATTCTTACACCGGAATATTCTACATCACACACACGTTTAACGTAATCATAAAAGTCAATTTCGGACTTTTAGTTTAATTTAAAACAGTAGAATAATAGGTGCTTAGGGACCCTAGGTAGATAGAAGATCTCTCATTACACCGTGAGAGACTTATAAACACGTAATGTGGATAGCTAGGCATATCTTATTATGGTTACAGGTTTGTTCAACTTTGCCAACTCCGCTACCGCTATGACTATAACTATTGAAATTAGACCTGGGGAAACCTGGGAAATTAACTATTTACTTAAGCATACCTAATTTTATTCTAAGGAGATATCAACTTATTTTGACTCTATTTAACTTTATTCCTAACCAATAATGCTCATGTAGGCTTATCAGAAAGTAAATATTTCTAGTCTGAAGCAGAGTAACTGCGTTCATAAGTAAAGTTCAAAGTCATATTTATGAATTGGACTGTCTTCCTACCAACACTTCGTCGGCTGGTATTCTCTGTTCAAACTGAGTTACGACTCGGCCGTACTGCCTACGGGCTGCGGCTAGTCCCTGTGCAGCAGAACTATCATGCTTTTCCCAAGGGAACCTATGCATAAAGAAGTGCATCTTGTTGGCCGACGACACTCCTTGTGAATGTACTTTAGTATATCAAATAGTATCAAGACTGGAAAGCTTTACTATACCATATACCAACATTTGTAATGAATAATTGAGCCTGAGTGATTTGGTTTCTCCTATGAATAATAATAAATATCTACTGCAAGTATTGCAACTGATCAGTTATAATATCATTAATATATGACTCTATTTAACTTTATTCCTAGCCAATAATGCTCATGTAAGCTTATCAGAAAGTAAATATTTCTAGTCTGAAGCAGAGTAACTGCGTTCATAAGTAAAGTTCAAAGTCATATTTATGAATTGGACTGTCTTCCTACCAACACTTCGTCGGCTGGTATTCTCTGTTCAAACTGAGTTACGACTCGGCCGTGCTGCCTACGGGATGCGGCTAGTCCCTGTGCAGCAGAATTATCATGCTTTTCCCAAGGGAACCTATGCATAAAGAAGTGCATCTTGTTGGCCGACGACACTCCTTCTTGTGAATGTACTTTAATATATCAAATAGTATCAAGACTGGAAACCTTTACTATACCACATACCAACATTTGAAATGAATAATTGAGCCTGAGTGATCTGGTTTTTCCTATGAATAATAATAAATATCTACTGCAAATATTGCAACTGACCAGTTATAATATCATCAAACTTAGCTACCTGATAGTAAGCTCGCAACGCCTCAATATATAGCTAGGACAAAGATCCTTAGCTAATGATATGTGATTATTTCTAGTCAATGGCAGATAGCCAATTATACTTCAACATTGAATATTATGAGATTGACTGATTTCTCTCAACCTACATTGAATATTATACGACGAGTGATTTCCCTGTTTAACACTATGGGATACGTCCCCTGCTTGGTATTACTCAAGGGTATACCAGCCTTATAGTCTGTTAGCAGTTGGAATCACTATCCAATTCCTACGGGAACATACTACAACAAATATCTACAAATTATGATTGAAATCATCAGATCCAGCATTCATCAGATCCAGCTTTCATCATGACTAGAAAGAGTCACAATCATCTTAAGGAATTATTATTGTTATAATTATAACTAGGCTCTTCATAGAAACTGCAGTAAATTGATACAATATCAAACTACATAACCTTGGTCTTAATTGACTACTAACCTATCTACATCTTAACAGTATGACTTTGACACATTAATAATACAGCTCCTAGTATATTATATTTCACTCCTGCAATGGAGTAAGGAGCTTTCGCGAATATTCCCTCTTGTCCATTGAAAACTGATGACATGACTAAATTATTATTAACAGCTGACAAAGACTGTAAAATCAATGTCCCACCTGGAAAGAAAAGATTTAGTAGCGCTGGAGAGATGTCCCGTCAGGAGTCGAGTCTCACAGTCATGAGCGGGGAGTCGCGGGCTCTGACCGTAGGCGCAAAGTAAAATGCCTTATGCATACTTTCCAGTTTTCATCCTAACAATCACTAAATAGACCCAAAGACTTTGACTGAACTTTTATTAGTTATAAGACCAATATTCATACACTCTTATTACTTCACTTCAATTCTCACTTAATCTTGTAGGCTAAAGAGATAGGATTTATTTAAATAACTATACCATACTTATATGCATGAAAAGTTCTTAGGTTACTAACTAAACGGTTTCACAATGTAGGTTCTTAGACACTAGATGATCATATGGCCAATTCAACAATCGTTATTCATGCTTACTCTGTATATTTCCAGGTAGAAAGTTTAGGTTAATTATACTAGACTCTAGTTTTAATTAGGTAGAGAGCTAAATTCATTGGGGAGGGTTACAATTTAGTATGCCGCGACCAGGATAAAGAACTTTGTTTTTACACTTTTCCCAATTAAATTTATTAGTAAATAGTTTAAAGAGTAAGAATGTGTTAGGTAGGTACAATTTGGTGCCGTGAGAATGGATAGTGGTATAAGATATGGTATAGTTAATGATATTGGTTAGTTGTTAAATAAGTTAAACTCAAATTTAAAAACGTCACTTATAATTCACAAAAACAATACAAAAGGTTAGGTTGCATTAAAGTTTCTTAGATTCTCAGACGCTTTAAACACTTCACTATAGTTAGGTTTGGTGTAACACTTGTTAATACGTCCATCATCATCATCATCATCATGTCTTGGTATTCTCGTCCGCTTTATCTGCCACCGTCACGATAAACGTAAAAAGTTTTAGTCCAGGTTAACACGATACATCTTATTTGTAGCTAAGTACGGGTAGGTACGTCTTATTTGTTCTATAAGAACGACTCTCTTACAATTTAGATGAAACACTTCACTAACTTTAAAATTTAAGCAAAGCTAATTTGGTTAGATAGGTATAGGGCATTGTTATTTGACACAGACAGATTAAATACAGCGAAGACACAACTGAAAAAAAAAAAGTTGCTATGGTTAAAATATTAAATAATTTAGTATAATGCAATGATTGAAAATGAGTACTTCACTAATATCTAAAAGTCATCTTTAATTTATTTATTTATTAATTACGATTGAATTAAAAATATTTTAGCTAAGTATAAGAAATGTATAATTGTATTTTTCTATTAAGTTTCACTGCAGGTAAATAAAAAAAAAACTTTAAAATCTTAGGAAAATTATTTCAATAGTTAAAAATAACTTAACCAATAAAAGGTAGTTAAAATTATAAGAGTTCATTGATTAATAATAATAATTATAATATCAGGGGACTATGTCACACTAATTGACCTAGTCCCAAACTGAGCTCTAGGCTTGTTCTATGGGTACTGGACAACGATATAAATACTTATATAGATAAATATATACTTAAATACATAGAAGACATCCATGACTCAGAAACAAATTATAATATATTATAGATATACTTACAAGTTTATTTAGGAATTGTTAGGGTAGAACTCAATTATTACATTTATTATGTTTTCCTTAGCAGTAAGTTTGAACTTGACAACATAAAATTTAGTTAGTTACATAGCAGTACGAGCATAATATGTTCTATTACCTCTTTCTAGCAGTCATATATGACAGTCAAATATATTTAAAAATTCATTTTCCGATTTTAACTTTGTTAACTATATTTTAAACTTACCATTTTAAATAATTCAGATATAACATACATGATTCTTCTTCTCATCGCAAATATATTAAGAGAGAAGAGATCTCAGGCTAGACTGGAAAATAGCTAAAAGGGAAGATATACAAGTCTGGTTTTTAGTTAAAAGAGGCTTGATAAGTGCATTTATGAACAAGAAACAATAGTTAACTATTAAAACAGTGGCTCATAAAAGAATGTATGATATCATATTTAACAATTTCTCAGTTAGATTTATTATTCAATATCATTGTATTTAGTGACTATGTCATTAATCTAAGAGACAGGGGGGTAGGATAGTTTTAACTTAGAACTGAGCTGGGCCGATGTATGTTTTGCCTTTAGTATGAATTAATTAAAAAGTTTAGGTAAGGTATTTAGAATGCAACATCTTATTTAACCTGCTAAGATACCAATTTATAAGATTTACAAGTTTTCTGATTTGGGGGTTGTTAAAATTGTTCCAGAAAAGAATGATGACTTTTCAGTTTTCAGTTAAATAAAGTCATATTATTTAAGTAATATATTTAAAAATAGGTCTTTGATGTTGAATAACAAGGATTGAATACCAATTATTATAGTATCTAGTAACAAGGATTGAATACTAATTATTATAGTGTCTAGTACCGCTGTCAATATTTAGGAACTTCTCACATTAGCAAAGTCTGGGGGTTGATAGAACATTTCCCATTAAACTATGTAGTATGTATATTAAACAAAGCTTTTTAACACCAGGCACTTACATAATAGAAAACCATGCTATAAACAGATTATTTCAAGTTAAAATTTGCCTAACGATGCATATAGTAAACAAACCATGCTAGTTTAGGTATGTTAGGAGATAAATAATTAAGAAACACATAAGTAGGAATTGTATAATCCAAGAATAGTGCATAACAAAGGAAAACGTGCAAAAAGAGTATCAAAATGTCTTTTAACATTCAAATGCAATAAAACTCTTATCACATCACAACTTAGTAGTTTAACCAGAAGGAGGAAACCTAATCCCATAGGTTGTGCATTGGTTCACCAGGTTTTTGCTTGTAGCGCAATCCTTTATAGTTTAGATATAACTCGTAGAAACATAAACCTTCATTAACATTGTCAAGTCAGCAAGATACATTTTTCTCTAACAATATCAGTGGAGGATATTTCACGAAGCAGGCTGAAACAAATGATATTTAATTAGTTACTTAAAACAACATTAGGTAAAAATCACAACTAACTTTACTTACTACCAGGTAAACTAGGTAGGTTAGGTATCTTTATTGGGTAATCAAGTTTTAGAAAAGGACAAGATAAATAATATGCATTAGCGTTAATATTATAAGTTTTAACTAACAAATACATAAAATAGTTTATTATAGTAAAAGACGTCGATCATATACTTACGTTTTACGAATAGTACTCCTTTTTAGTAAGGTAGACCAAGTCGTCGTTGGACGCGGGCACACATTCCATTATTGTCCACCTCAGTTTGTACAATTATTACACTATATGATCAGCTGATCAGGAGTTAAACATAGTCTAATATATATTAGTAACTAAGTAACTACTAGTTTAATAACAACTAATTTGTTTAACTTAGGTCTTCACCTCTTCAGTTTTATTTTGACGAACAATAACCATAGATGATTAAAATAAACAATAGATACCTAGCTGTCAAGTGCAATGGCGTCCGTCTGTCTCTATCCGTTCAGAAACCCAAACATTTTTGATAAGAAAGTACACTAATAAAATATAGGTGTAATGTGAAGTTAATTAAATGATTAGAATTATTATTTTCTTGAAGTAGATTTTCAATTACAATAATTCTGATGAAATAAAAAAAAAGGGGTAAACCGAATATGTTAGTGATAGAAAATTAATATACATTAAGGAACAGTTGTGTAGAAATTGAGTCATATTGCCGATTTAATTTTGAGTCGCCTCATTGAACTGAAATATACATAATTATTTTATTTTACATATTTTGCAATATATGACTTGTATGTAGGTATAGTGTGTATGTAAAAGGTTGCAAATAATTGGGGTAGTTTAAAATAAATAAATAGGGAAATACACAATGTTTGTAACGTATGTAACGTTCTATGTATGTTGTATAGAAAAGGTAGCGATTCTAGGGTGATATTGTTGAAAAAAAAAAGGGGTTTTTTTTTTTTTTTTTTACAATACATGACGTATTGTATGTACTTATGTAAACTTGTAAAGTTGTATGTGTGTATGTAAAAGGTTGCGAATAATTAGGTTAGTTTAAATTAAAAATAAATAGGGACATATTTTGCAATACATAACATTTGTAAGTTTGTAAGTTTGTAATGTTTAAAAAGTTGTATTAAAAAAGTTGCTATTAACACAGAATAAGTAATCGTAATGTATGTACCTACTTATGTAAATTTGTCAATTCGTATGTGTGTGCGTATGCGTTTAATTAGGTCACGGGAGATATTTCACACTGACATTATACTTATGCTGTCCCTACGTTTAATATCTATGTAAAGTTTGATGGATTAAAAATCGGATTAGTTAGATACATCTCAAGTAGGAAAATAATCGTAAGATTATTTTGCTATAATGTATGTTTAGTTTAGGTTAAAATATTTATTGAACTTTATAGGGAGGAAGTAGTAGAATCTCCGTTAGAGGGCGCTAATATTGGCCGAAACATTTTGTATTTTTGGTTAGCCATAGTTTACACAAATCATTGCTAGATGGCGATTTTGTACTTATTTAAATCTCCGTTAGGGGGCGCTAATATTACCTGATAAGAACATATTTGATAAATAGTTTACCCAAATAATTGCAAGATGACGATATCTGTCGATTAAAGGATTTACAGATGTTATCGTTATTCATAAGGTACTCTGGATGTTGGATGGGAAAAACAAGGTTTATTTATGTTATAACACTAGTTGTTGTCTGCGACTCTGTATGTGTGGAAGTCGTTTACCGTTACTTGCGAGAAAAAAAAAGTACTTATACGTTAAATGTATGTTAGTTCTGAGTTTAGACTGTCTATATATTGGATTTTATCGAATTCGGTTTAGAGGTGAAACATCTATCTATAGAATAGGTGGTATTAGCTGTCGGAATTTAGGATAAATGATTGATAAAAACATTGAGTAAACTTAAAGTAGGATTAACACAGCGTTAATATAGTTATTAAGTAAGTTAAGTAGATAATTTGTTAGACGTCAGGTTACTAGCCATAGATAGTAGTCGTTAGCTATGTATTTTATTTTCAATATAAATTTACTAACAGGAAACATGAGTTTAGACTTGTTCTTGCGCAGGCAGGCATGAAGCTTAGAGATAAGGTGAAGGTAGTTATAATATGGTTAGGTATGTCAAGCTTGACAATTGTCAACAAATAATTATATTTTAAATTCGCAATTATTAATTTACAAGAAAACAGAATAGGACATTGAATATCTAATTAATTTAAAGTTATATTGTTTTGATAAATTTAAGCGCATCACTTATTATGTTTTAGTATACAAATAGAGTGAAGTATAATTTGTTTCATAGGCGCCTATTGTCTAAGTCTCGTTTCAGGTTGTATGAATTGTAAAACTGGGGTATTATTCAAAACAAAACAAAGTGGTAGAGGAAAAATATTTTGGAGGTGCGGTGTACTAATGTAAATATTGCGAATTGATTAGCGTAGGAATTCATTGTTCAGAAAATCGTCTCGAGTTTGGGATTCTACGGTTGAGTAGTGATGTAATGAGTACAAATAATAATCATAGATATTTATTTACGTATTAAAATAAAATTGAACCTAGTTATTTTAAACTACAAAAGACTTAAAAAAACGTACCAATAATAATAATATCTATTCAGTAAAATATAAAAAAAAAACAATTAGCGATTACTATTGTGTAGGATCATACGCTGTTTTAAAGGATGACAAAAATAAATGTGTTATTAGTTATTATAAAGTAGACAAAAGTTGTTAATAAATAAATAAAAAAAAACTTTTGTTTAGATATATGATATAACATCCAAAGTAAGGTTGTAGAATAATCATGTCGTTGTAAGAAAGGGGGGTTGTAGATTTAATGCGTAGTTACTTAAAAGTGAATTAATTGATTGACCAGGGGTAATGTATGTAAATTTAAGTTAATAAATAGTTAAGTAGTTTTAAAGTTTCCATTCTAATTGATCCTGATGATTTGTTGGGGGCGTATGAAAGTGAGAATGAGGAAGGAATTAGGTAGACGAACGTTATTTCCGCAACAAAAAAAAAAGGAAAAAGTATGGGCCCTAATGATTCAGTAGTTTCTTTAGAAATGGAATTCGATTTATTAATACTAAATCTCAAGGCGCTACACTAACAATGGGTTATCTGTGGAATAGGTGTTAGGTTAGATCAAATTGCAGTTTCTAAGTCTGCTTTCATAGAAAACCCATACTATACAAGCAGCCCGCAGTGGCTTTGTCATATTTTTTCGGCAACTATACATTCTCCAAAGGATATAGAGTTTGATAAACGGGGTGGGACTCTTAATTTGGATATAATAACTTTCGGATTGTTAGCATTTTAGCTATCAAAGGCATTCGGTTTCTAGAGGGGGGGTTTTGTTAGGTCACTTATGGCTTGGGCAATGTAAGTCAAATTCACAGACCGAGCAATGTGGTCGCCGAATTGTTGTGAAGCGACAAAACTTTACTACTAGAGTAGACTTGGATTCACAACCCAGGTTCCTCTTGCTGAGACCTTGTGTTCCTTGCGAAGAGTGATGATAGTTCATTGTTGGCATATCGACAGGTTGAGAGATACATTCTGTAATCAAATTCTATTCTTCTGGTTTCAATACACACCTCACCATTATTGTAATGGCTTTTACATTTGAGAGATAGTGTTAACAAATTGGTAGAGTATATTATATTTACGAATTTAGTTTGAGATTTGAAAATTTCCTCCGGTTAAACAATTTTGCCACCTGTGTAAATTTTGGGGGTTGATTGTAACGGTCCAGAAGTGCCCGTTCAATTCGCAAATATAATTCATTTCAGTTTAGGCTCTAACGAGAGTAAAAAAAAACATTATACATTAAAGTTTAGTATTCAAATTATATTTCGTTATTAAATAACATCATATCTGCAATTAACTAATTAATTACAATCAAACATAATGTCAAAAACTTTGAATCTCGAAATACAACCTTACTTCAAACATAATGAGGAACGCTATTATTGTTTTATACAAATTGAGAAACAGAGACCTCTCTGGAGGAAATCGAAAACTATTTAACAGCTAGTCTTAGAATTGACAGATTTATTCCCGGGCATCTAGTGAGGAAAGCGGGTTCCTTCCGATTCCTACAGATGGCGTTGTTTTATGTCCAATTACAACACAAAATAAATTGTTGAAGTTTTATTCATATTCAGATAATAATGTTTTATTAATATTCAGATAATAAACAAACTTAATTATTTATATTTATTAAATAAATTAAATGAGGAAGAATTATAAAATGTAACAAGGACTCTTCTGCTAACTAGACATGGTTAGCAGAAGTTAAACCAAACTAGATTAAAAAAAAGAAAGAGACAAATTCAAATGAAAGTGAGTCTTATTTGTTACTCATTACGTTAGCTTAAACAATGCGGCTAGGTGGATGAAGCGAGATTTGGCGGGGTGGTTCGCGATCGACGCGCGCCGGGACGCTGGGGCTCCTCGCAAGGAACGCTGGAGATAGGAAATGGCTGGACAAGCGGAAAGCTTCCCTAACAGCTGGAAATACGAATGATTTAACATTAGTCTCTGATAGCTGGAATATCTCGTAGTGCGCATGACAGGAAAAAGAGATAAAAGGGCCGGGAAGGGGACGCTAAGCTCTCTTTCTCTTGGGGTCCGGTCGTTCGTCTAGGTGGTGAGGGTGCTCCGGAGCTCGTGTCGTCCATTTTGGTGTTCGTGCTTATTCTATAATTGGGTTTTTTGTTGGAGTGACGCTTTAGATAATGGATGGGTAGCGCTACGAGTTGGCGAAGGCAGCTAGCATGGCACGGGATGCGGGAATGGTTTAGGGTGCTCCGGAGCTCGTGTCGTCCATTTTGTCTGTTCATTTTGGTGTTCGTGCTTATTCTATAATTGGGTTTTTGTTGGTGTGACGCTTTAGGTACTTAATGGATGGGGAGCGCTACGAGTTGGCGAAGGCAGCTAGCATGGAACGGGCTGCGGGAATGGTTTAATAATTTGTGTTCGCGTTCTTGTGTTCCTTTAGTTGCTATGATTTGATTACGTAGTGTCTGGGTGCAGCTGTCGTGGCAGGGGTTATGGGATGTGTTAACAATTGGGTTCGTGTTCCTTTTCTTGTTGTGATTTGTTTACTAATCATGTTGATTTTCCAGATCTCTGTACCTAATGACGCCTACTGGTAGTCTACTAAACAGAGCTCCAAGGCAGACGTTGAAAACGATAAAATAACCTACGCTTACATTTTGGTTATGGGATGGAATCGGAAGGTTTCTACAATCAAGAAACATACGATTTATCTCATTAGCCAAGTAAGTCAGGAGGGTTACGCGCAAGGTTCTGACGCCTTAACTCGGTACGTCAGACAACACTGGTGGTATTCCGTATATTTGCTTCATAGGGCCCCTAGTCGGATCCGAACCTGTTTACAGGTGGTGCAGACGATATGCAGATATACCTCTTGTGTTGTACCCCTTATTTATATATTTATATAACGACCACCTTAGGTATTTACTCCGCTTTGACGCCAACTAAAGGCTTTTATTAGCCGGCTGAAGAGTACTTAGGACTACACACAGGAAACTTGGTTTTCCGAAGTCGTTGTTATGATAGGTTTAGCTGGTCTAGAAGGGTATTCTTACACCGGAATATTCTACATCACACACACGTTTAACGTAATCATAAAAGTCAATTTCGGACTTTTAGTTTAATTTAAAACAGTAGAATAATAGGTGCTTAGGGACCCTAGGTAGATAGAAGATCTCTCATTACACCGTGAGAGACTTATAAACACGTAATGTGGATAGCTAGGCATATCTTATTATGGTTACAGGTTTGTTCAACTTTGCCAACTCCGCTACCGCTATGACTATAACTATTGAAATTAGACCTGGGGAAACCTGGGAAATTAACTATTTACTTAAGCATACCTAATTTTATTCTAAGGAGATATCAACTTATTTTGACTCTATTTAACTTTATTCCTAACCAATAATGCTCATGTAGGCTTATCAGAAAGTAAATATTTCTAGTCTGAAGCAGAGTAACTGCGTTCATAAGTAAAGTTCAAAGTCATATTTATGAATTGGACTGTCTTCCTACCAACACTTCGTCGGCTGGTATTCTCTGTTCAAACTGAGTTACGACTCGGCCGTACTGCCTACGGGCTGCGGCTAGTCCCTGTGCAGCAGAACTATCATGCTTTTCCCAAGGGAACCTATGCATAAAGAAGTGCATCTTGTTGGCCGACGACACTCCTTGTGAATGTACTTTAGTATATCAAATAGTATCAAGACTGGAAAGCTTTACTATACCATATACCAACATTTGTAATGAATAATTGAGCCTGAGTGATTTGGTTTCTCCTATGAATAATAATAAATATCTACTGCAAGTATTGCAACTGATCAGTTATAATATCATTAATATATGACTCTATTTAACTTTATTCCTAGCCAATAATGCTCATGTAAGCTTATCAGAAAGTAAATATTTCTAGTCTGAAGCAGAGTAACTGCGTTCATAAGTAAAGTTCAAAGTCATATTTATGAATTGGACTGTCTTCCTACCAACACTTCGTCGGCTGGTATTCTCTGTTCAAACTGAGTTACGACTCGGCCGTGCTGCCTACGGGCTGCGGCTAGTCCCTGTGCAGCAGAATTATCATGCTTTTCCCAAGGGAACCTATGCATAAAGAAGTGCATCTTGTTGGCCGACGACACTCCTTCTTGTGAATGTACTTTAATATATCAAATAGTATCAAGACTGGAAACCTTTACTATACCACATACCAACATTTGAAATGAATAATTGAGCCTGAGTGATCTGGTTTTTCCTATGAATAATAATAAATATCTACTGCAAATATTGCAACTGACCAGTTATAATATCATCAAACTTAGCTACCTGATAGTAAGCTCGCAACGCCTCAATATATAGCTAGGACAAAGATCCTTAGCTAATGATATGTGATTATTTCTAGTCAATGGCAGATAGCCAATTATACTTCAACATTGAATATTATGAGATTGACTGATTTCTCTCAACCTACATTGAATATTATACGACGAGTGATTTCCCTGTTTAACACTATGGGATACGTCCCCTGCTTGGTATTACTCAAGGGTATACCAGCCTTATAGTCTGTTAGCAGTTGGAATCACTATCCAATTCCTACGGGAACATACTACAACAAATATCTACAAATTATGATTGAAATCATCAGATCCAGCATTCATCAGATCCAGCTTTCATCATGACTAGAAAGAGTCACAATCATCTTAAGGAATTATTATTGTTATAATTATAACTAGGCTCTTCATAGAAACTGCAGTAAATTGATACAATATCAAACTACATAACCTTGGTCTTAATTGACTACTAACCTATCTACATCTTAACAGTATGACTTTGACACATTAATAATACAGCTCCTAGTATATTATATTTCACTCCTGCAATGGAGTAAGGAGCTTTCGCGAATATTCCCTCTTGTCCATTGAAAACTGATGACATGACTAAATTATTATTAACAGCTGACAAAGACTGTAAAATCAATGTCCCACCTGGAAAGAAAAGATTTAGTAGCGCTGGAGAGATGTCCCGTCAGGAGTCGAGTCTCACAGTCATGAGCGGGGAGTCGCGGGCTCTGACCGTAGGCGCAAAGTAAAATGCCTTATGCATACTTTCCAGTTTTCATCCTAACAATCACTAAATAGACCCAAAGACTTTGACTGAACTTTTATTAGTTATAAGACCAATATTCATACACTCTTATTACTTCACTTCAATTCTCACTTAATCTTGTAGGCTAAAGAGATAGGATTTATTTAAATAACTATACCATACTTATATGCATGAAAAGTTCTTAGGTTACTAACTAAACGGTTTCACAATGTAGGTTCTTAGACACTAGATGATCATATGGCCAATTCAACAATCGTTATTCATGCTTACTCTGTATATTTCCAGGTAGAAAGTTTAGGTTAATTATACTAGACTCTAGTTTTAATTAGGTAGAGAGCTAAATTCATTGGGGAGGGTTACAAGATCCAATCACACGCATCCACGTGGCAAATAGAGCAATATCAACAACAAGGAGATAAGGTTTGGAACGAAACATTACCTAACTACCGTTTGGACTCTAAACATGGCAAATGGCCACCGCGGCTGCATATATAACAGAGTTTATTATTGGCCAGTCGGGTCCGATAGAGATATCGAGCGCAATGGGCACACTTACGCTGCTCCGAATTACCTATCGTAACTGAGGAGTAAGTTAGAAATCGAGTAAATGGCACCGCGGTTACGACTATGTCCTCGAATCACCCGCGCGTCTTTACTTGGCTATTCAGCTTGAAAGTGGATGTTAACAGGTCGGGTACTGTTACATTTAACACTGAAAAGTTAGCGTGAAATTGTTTTGTGGATGAGTTGGCTGTTAACTTTAAATATTGTAGACTTGTTAACCCTGGTAATGTTAGAACATAATGGTCCATTGAAATGAGACTTGTCTTAATTAGTAAACAATTTTATAACCTCAAAATGCATCATTTTTGGGTAAAACGGCCGTTTTATGGTGAATAAAGCAAAGAGACCATTTTGCACACCATTTTCTTTTTTTAAATAATGGATAGTTTTTTTGTGTTGTGTTTTGAGGTTAAAAAAGTGTTTACTAAATCAAAACAAGTCTATTGGAATGGACTTTAATTATATGTAACATTTTATTAAGATTTTTGTTTCTGATATTACTTGGTTGGTGGTAAAAAATATGCCAAGATTTAATACAGTGAGTGTTTTTACATCGCATCCAATTTGGATCATAGAAAATAGGAGCCGAGAATTGTGTGTGGTATCGGTCTACGGTCCGTTGCGCACTAGATCCGATAATTCGGTCAGTCTTCGCGACACAAAAGAATAGAATACAGAATTGGTTTCGGTACGATAAGGCAATTATGCACTGTGTCTTATTCGTCCGAGATTAAGACGGTTTAGTAGCCGTAGGACTGTTTGTATAAGCGTTTATGCACGGGATCCGAGAAGTTGGAAGACTGCGCCGAACAAACGCCGAGCGTTCAGTGGCGCCCTCATTACTATTATTGTGTTTTTTAATTAACTAAAGAATTTCCTTAGAATCAGACGATGTGTTTTTGTAATGCGAGTAAAAACACAATTTATGGGATATGTAACAAACTTTAATAAAAATTACTCTTTGAGTAGTCAGCTTAACGGGAAAAGGTGGCCACTTTTTTTCCGTTAAGTTCATAACTCGAAGGTGAATTGTTATCAAACTATGTGATATACCCTATAAGTTGTGTTTTCATTTGTAGTACAAAAACATATCGTCCAAATTCAAGAAAATAGTTTGGTTTATTTGAAAACACAATAAAAGTAATGAGGGCGCCACTGTACATCCGGCGTACGCTTGTTCGTTCAGACGTTGATTTGTTTTTGATCTTTCTAGTAAACACGAATGACAAAAGGGCGATTACGATATTAATAGGTAACCAACAGCTGTAGGTAACTAAACAACGTCTAAAAATGAAAGTTTCACTCATAGTTTTAAAATGAAAAACTTTGTCGAACTATGCAATAAAACGGGAATGTCAAAAACACTGTGGGGAGCGTACTTGTGAGTAGATACAAACATACTGCACCACTTAATACGTTTATGTAAATACTTATAGAAAATATGCATACCGGATACATTTTCAATTATTGAACGGAAGCAAATCTAGGAAATCTGCAACAGCTCTAGACATAGTCTTATAATCCAATCATTTCTAGTTATCGTATTAGACTGTCCATGATACGGCCCTGTATAAATAGGTTTATGTAGGTTTGAATAAGTTGAGCTTACTTGATTGGCTCCTAATACCGATTTAGTCTTAAAGAGGGACCAATTAGCGAAGTAGAAAGTGTATGTGAGTATTGTGTTGCAGTTCCATCGATACTTTCTATAGTATCGATTCGATAATATCAATGTGAAATAAAACGTAACTTTAATATTAAAAGAAGGAATTTGATCTAATTAAATGGTATCCAAACTCTATTGTCAAAGTGAAATATTTCTGAGATGAGATGTTGATATTATTATACACTTATAATCATTACAAATATAAACAAAGTCCTCCGCCGCATCTGTCTGTCTGTGGTTCATCTCAAAAACTACTGAACGGATTCAAAGCGTTTGTCACCATCAGTTAGATAATTTTTCGCAGAAGCTTTTTATGTAGAATAAATCCTGGTTTATGTACGAGTGTAACAGAAAACTGTCAAATTTTGATTAATGCGGTATTACGACACATTGGTACCATGTAGTGTACCCAAAAAAATAAAATGGTATTTTAGCGAAATCGGTCTCAGGCTCTACGCGCCTGCGTTACGGAATAACCCCACCGCAGACGACTCACGAACCAGACAATCGGTGCCTTAAATCACGAACCACTCACGCGTAAAGTGATTGTAAAAAAAACTTATCAATTTTCGTTTTTATCGATTTGTTTAATACAATTTACCGGAATCTCGTAAGACTTTTACCTCCATTTGCGCGAAAGCAGGTAAACGTGGCCGATTGATTCCTCCGATACGGCGTTACAGGCTTTTAATATGATTGGTGATCCCGAAACGCGCTCACTTTCGACAATTTAAATATTTATACGAATGCCGTAAAAAGCTTTTTGCTTTTATGTCACTCTCTATTGGCCATAATTGGTCATTACGAGTAATGTCCCCGCGTAATTACTGTCGATATTTCTCTTACTTAGATAAACTTGGCAATGTTAATAAAAGCTGGGCCACTATTCAACACGGTATAACCATATTACCGTTGACGTGTTTTCATATCGTCAACATTTAGTTACACTTGACAGTAATGGTGGCCGAGGTAAAAATAATACCATAATCAAGCGCAAGAGTGTTCGATCCTGTAGAATTGAGGCCCTGGTTACTTATTTATATACAAACAGTCGGTTTTGACAAGTATTCTAAGCCTATAACGTGGGATTGCACTTTTCCGAGTTAAAACCTCGCTTGTATGGCTCAGGAAGCAGAGCTGCTACGTAATCCTTTAACAGTTAAGGATGCCATAAATTAGGATTGCAGTATACAATGACTCTTATTTCGCTCGAGATGAAACCGCTCCACAATTCGTCCTTTAAAAGTATAAAGTAATAACTTGAAACTAGGATATTTTAATGTGTGTCCTAACTTAAGCGCACGAGGTCGAAAATTCAGGACGCCCTTATTAAGACTTGTTGCTTTTTAGTTTGGAACGTGCGGTTTCATGCGGCACGTGGTCCTAATGGCTGGTATACATCACATTACCTATGTGGAGTACTGACACGAAGATAAGGGGTCTGAACTCGAGACCTTTTCGATCTAGCATTTTACAATTGCGCCACTGTGGCGAGGCGGACAGATTAAACGAACAGACGGGCGACTGAAAGTTTCATGGCTCTGTGGCTCTCTTAGAAAACCTGCACATTTCGCCGGCGAGCTTAGCTTTCCCGCGATATGGTTTTTGTATTGTATGCAGTCGAAACAGTTTCGGAATTCCAAACTCGAATTTTAATTTTTTTTCATCACACTTGCTCGTAAATAGTGTCCTAACATGCTAGAAAAATCGACCGTAAATCCAAAATAATACCCGCGGGCCTTTTTTTACCATTACGTTACTTAAGTGCGTAATATTTTTTTTTTTAATATTATACGTGGACTCGAACTATCACAATACGTCAGGACCCCAATTCTTGTGCCGTTCGATATGAAGTTTCATTCGAGATGAAATGTCAGTTGAATACTATTTCCTAACAATCTCGCATAATAAACTATTGATCTCATATGTCACTAGAATCGGACTCCGAACACGTTTGACATTATCTGTGGTAAGTCACAGACAATGACGTAGTCTGCCGCTAATAAGTTAAAAATATGATCTTTTGTCTGATTTTATTTCATTTCCTCGCAATTGTGATGAAAAACATTGTATGTTACACGGGTGGTAAAGGAAATACAAAGCTCGAGTCATTAAAGCCCTCAGCCTTCGGCTTCGGGCTTCTAACAGACTCTCGTTTGTAATTCTTTCTTTACCACCCTTAATACACAATGTACTATATTGGCTGTGTTGTTACTGTTGTTTTTTTTTTACCTGCTAGGAACAGTTATTAACGAACGACCTTGACTCTTGGCTTTTATATAAGTATTCAAAATATATTAAAAACCAGTATTTGAAATTTCGATAACGAAAAATATCTGGTAGTACGTGATATCGATGTCAAAATGTAAGCTTTACAGTGTTTGCAAACGAATTAAATAAATACGTCTTCAATAAAAGAAGACCTACAGTTTCAAATTTAGAATTGCTCACGCCGCTTTACACTTGCAATTGTGTACTGGCCAGTAATTGGTACTACAACCTAACTTCTCTATGTTTTTTTTATTCCACATTAAATATAATCATTTTCAAATTTAGAATCGCTTCTGCTTGAGTTTAGTCTTGCAATGGCGTGTGCTGGCCAGTTTTATTTATATTGGTTGTAGCGCGGGAGCGATCACGACGCTGTAATTGATGCGCGCGCGTGCCGCCGGCCCGTTACCTTCTAGCGCATTGACGGCTGATACTGGGCTAAATTGGTTTGGGTGCTAGTGAAAAGTTCTAGTAAGAATATAGGAATTGATATTGTTACATCGCTCATTGAATACAAAACGGACACATTCCAAAATTATTTGCTCTTCAATTAAATATCGTATTCCAGCCGCTTCTAATTTTAAAATGCAACACTGACTCATTTCGGATTGTGTGCGTTTTGTATTCAATGAACGACATGTAATGAAGCTATATTAAGCAAGAATATGAAAGAACAATTGTTAAAAATACTGCTTATGTCATGCTGTAATTGGGTTGCTATAAATTAGAACATATCTAGTAATATAAATACAATGATCCTTTCTCTATTAATTTATGCCGCAGTTTATTTTAACGACAATAATGTATTCCTATATTTTGTTTTAGGATATAGGTCGTATTTGTTTGTTTGTTTTCTAACCGTGTGCTAACTCGTGTGCAATCCATCTAAGCCAATTACACAGTAAGAGCAAATTATCCAAAGCTTTTAAATAAATTTATAGGATTCGATGACCACGCGGGGTCGTGACTGGGTGACGCGGGCCACTCGCGGCAAACACTTTTACAGTGGGCTACTTGTTGAATTCGCGAAGTAGTTTGAATGTAAAAAAAAAGGGCCTTGGTGTAAGTAAATAACTAGCGACCCGCCTTCGTTTGGCTTTGGTTTATGTAAAGTTACTGTAGCACCCGTACATACATAAAACAGAACTTTATACATAAAATCCTTCCTCGTTGCGTAGTTTGAAAGATTTAAACGTATACAGAGGGACAGATGGTAGGAAGAGATTTTGTTTTATATTATGTAGAGATTAAGTACCTAACTACAAATGGTTTAGTGTTGCTAGGATAGCAAAATACTTCATGTTAGAACGATTATACTTTTCGCTGTCAAAAAAAGAGGTTGATTCAGTAAGTAGGTAAGACGGGCACTTTTACATAGGTATCAAAAATTACCAGCGTTTCACAAAAGGACCACTGCTCAGAAGAAACGCCGTAAGAAATTCAACAGTCAGTCATTTTATTTTCATATTACTAATGGCATAGTAAAATGATGAGTCAAATGTTGTGATTTGGCCATCTGTGCGTTGTCCACACGTCCAAAATACAAAGAATCCAAGTTATGGCCGTGTGACACTTGAAATTGTTTAGATACTGTCCATCATAGCACCTTGTCAACTCGGTTCGTATCAATAACAAAACGAGACACAGTCAAGCGAAACCAGATTTCCTTTCGAGGCCGTTCGGCTACATCCAAAAAAACAAGCAGAGCGCGCCTATTCTTCGATTTTTCATGTCGCGTCTGTCCTATTTTCCCTTTCCTAAGAATGGCCTCGGTCACGCACTATGTCGATAAAGCGATGCGATTGATTCGCTTTCGCTTCCTCGGCAGCACTGGATGACGACACGTCGGCCCTTGTGGTCGCCGCCGGTGTGAAATCAGCCTTAAAGTGCTGTCTTTTGGAACGGCAAACAATAGAAAGCCATGGTGGTAATGGCGTGGCTGATTGCGAGACGCAAACCCTGGAAGTTAGGCTTTACGTCTCGTTACTAAACAAAAGAGAACGAATACTCCATAATTACATTTCAACATAAAACAGGCCGGAAACACGACGTCAATGTTTTGACGTTCGAATTTTAAAACACCTCATTATCGAAGCCCGAAATTTAAATGTCACTTCAAAAGAGTACGGTTTTATTCCCGCTCATTTACTTCTGTTTTATCTTGTGTAAAGGTTAGTTATCTGCGGCATTTGTCTGATATTTTGTCAAAAGAACGACACGAGATAGCGATTGTGGGAACTGCCATCGAAGCGCCCAATTCAAATAACAACGAAGTTTTATTCAACTTTCGTTCTCTGTTAAATAAATTGACAACATGAATTTACAAAACTGGTCATCATTTTATTCGTCGTTAAATTTTATAGTATATTAATAAAAACATTTTGAATTCCTGAAAAATAAAGAATGTATTGACCGCAGCACCTGTCGCTTAAATCGACTACGGATCTGTATATTTAATGGTTCGGATGTGTATGCCAAAGCGATTAAAAAGGCGGCAAAATGTCAAACAGTTTGTTAATGTCGTCTTTGGCCATAACTCGTAAATAACGGTAAAATGAAGGCGCAAGCTTTGCCACCGAGAGACGCGCGCGCAATGCGGTGATGGCATTCATTTGGAGCTTAATGAGGCTCTTGCCATCTCATTATTTCAACTTTGATGAAATAACGGAGGCTCTGGACACCTTTTAAAGGCTTTTACTGGACATCTTTAGAATGTGGGGCATTGATAAGGATTGTCATAAGGAGTGATGGTTCATGCGAGCACTTTTGCTAATAGGTTCCGAGAGATATCACCTTTAGACAGCACAAAGAGTAATCGCCACTGGGGCCATCCATCTAACCTTCAACGGTTATTAGTTTCTCCGGCGCAAGCGCAGCCTTCTTGCGTTATCGCCGCGCCATTCGAAACAAACAAATTCAATTAGGATTAAGAAATTAAACTGCCCCTCAAAGAGCCGCCGAGCGCTCCCGAGCCCGCCCGAACGAGGTCGATGACGTCTTTATCGTATTTCGCATAAAACTGCTTTCATTAAGCTACCGCTTTTTCGATAACACATTTTTCACGTTCAATCTTAATAGATTATCGTGATGCTTTTATGAACGGTATTTTATATGTGAAACGTTTTTCGTAACTGTTATGCACTGTAACGGAATGTTTATTTAGGCACGTATGAAACACAGTTTTTTATTATGTGAATTGCTGGACAGTTAGGAGTTCCATCCGCATTTCAGAGCTTCTGTGCGGTACGTACATTGCTTGTAAGTTGTAACAGCGTCCGTGAACGTGAGACCGCGCCACCTTTGACTTGGTCACGCAATGGCCGGCTTAATTCGTGAAACGGCTAATTAATGTGACGGTTTACACGAATGTGTGGCCGCGACGCCGTTACGCTATCGTTTCACACCATTAAGCGGGTTGGAGTTCACCGCGGCGCGCTCGCGTCTAGCGTAGTTTTTATAGCCATGAGTCATCTGTGACCGAGGAGATGCGCTGCGTGTTTATTTACATTTCTAGATAAGCCATTAAGTTGTGTTAATGCTACTTTTGACACAAAAACAAGCAGTTAGTTGTGTTTCTCGCACTTTTGTGCTGACATAAAACCATAAAACATGCAGTCAACACCGACCTCTTTAGTCACACATGCAAATTACTAGAGCTCTCAAACCAAATATAGAAACTTAAACTGCCTTATTTACCGATGGATGCGCCATTACACGTGCTTTCCAGCAATCTATTTGCGTTTAGTGCGACCAGTCGGCGATGTAAATACTAATTAGAAGGTGGTACGTCTAAAAGGGGTTGGATTTTCCTCTCGGACCGGGTTTCTCGCCGGACCGGTCATCAGTTGGCGGAAACTGTCACTTTCAATCGTAAACCGGAGCGGTGATTCTTCTTAACAAATTATGGGTTTGCTGCAGGGTTGGCGTTACTAGGAAAACTTACACTTTTCTCGCTTTTTCATTCATATTTTTCTATTGTGCCGACTTTCTTAAGCTAAAATTAATCATAACTAAATAAAACAGAAATGTTAAAATAACACTTGACTATCCAAAATACATCAAAGATTTACCTCCTCCTTCTATTTCGCCGCAATAGTGCTCCTAGTCCTAATTCGCTAGCATCGCACCCTACATCCAAGCAGACTATAACTAAGCCTCTGCTTGTTACAGCATGGTCAGCCCTAGGTGGTTGGCTAGTGAAAATGTTCCCACATTTTCTCGAAGCTCGGATGATATATATCAGGGTGATTGCAGGCTACGGCCGCCGCTGGCCGCTAATGCGCCAGCGCCGGTTTCACTGACGTTACGCGCCCCGGGATGTATAATCGGAGATGGACGGATTTGACAAGTTGAAACCTTTGCCCGGAACTGAATGATGACTGAACATTTTGCTACAGTCAGGCGAGAATCAAATATGACTATTGTTGACAATAAACCAAGAGCGAGTTAAGCTATTTTTGTGATTTTAGTTAACAAGCATATAATGATTTTACTTAAGATTGGTTGACCCCTCTTTCCTTGAAATAAAGCTTGAAGTAAATAAAGCTGATCAATTACTTCTGAAGTAGATTGGTAAAGCACTATCGTTTTTTTTAATAACAAGAATTGAACACTACCGGTTAAACATACAGCCAACGACTTTACTTTAAAACTTTCCAAATGTTAAAAACCATAACCGTGCGTCTTTAACTTTATTACACACCTTTATAATTTAAACTAGAACAGTAGCTTAGATAACTAGAAATGCTTCATACGTACATGAGTCGCTTATAACTTAAACATTATTCTCATAAATTAGTCATAATTGTTAGAATAGACGGTTAACATCTGTGTAATTTTAATATTAAAGTTATATTACGTGACAATGTTATAGCAGTAACAGCTGCTATAAAACACTTCTTGTGGCTTGTTTATGCTTTATAACTCCTAAGTGTGGCTTTTCTCACGTAATTAGAATGTAGTTTTCGATAATTAATCGATAAAATCAAGATGTCCCGCAGAGCAGGTGCTTGGACGTCGTTTCGCGGAAACAAATCCATCGATTAAACCATGCCTGCTAGAAATATGTATAATATTTTAAAAGCCTTAAGGGCACAAGGATAAATAAGTTCCGTTTTTACTTTAGTGTTTTCGTGAGTGTAAATAATTACGAGTCGGTACTTTACTAATGGTTTTTTTGCTTATTTTTCCTAAAGAGCAGTCAAGTTTGCCCAGAATTTACTGAATTCCTACATTATCCATTACCTACGCATTATCACCGTGTGTGGTATGTACGAATGATATCCCTTGCTCCCTGTCCAAAAATAGCTCAAAAGCCTGAGGTTTGAAAACCATATTTCTGCATCTTTATTGCCATGAGCAAAAAAAGATGAGATACAACTTTCTACCAGTTGTAACCCAACCTGTTAGGTAAGGTTAGGTTGTAACAAAGCCCTCGCCAATCAGTTACAGTGTTCCCATAATGACAGGCGGGAACGGGACCGCTGAACCCATTACGGGAGGGCACGACCGCCGCCGGCCCCGGCTCGCCGTCGACTGAACGGTGTTGCCAACACTTGCAATTTTGTTTTTAACAGATAGTTAAAATTCGTAGGGGAATTGTAGGTATCATGTTTGTATGCACATTGCAACTCAAAAACGTATTTAACTCGAGTGTTACCAGTAAACTAATAATTCAGTCTTATTTTTAATATTTTGTAGCACTGTAATTTGCACTGTTTTTAAGTTGTCATTGCCTTCATAATATTATCAATAATTAATTTCCATATTGCGAAAATCAGACCAAGGCTTTAATATCAATATGTCGGTTGAAGAACTTAATAAATAATAAGCGCCCCAATCAAAACTTACGATCTTGACATTTTGCAAATTCATTTTTAATTGTTTAATCCTTTAATGCCTTAAATTATTGAATGATCAATGCGGCCGGAGTTTGGGCAAGCGGGTCGAGGGTACGTCAAGTCAGTAATTAAGAGGTTACATTTGGGCAGTCCGATTAAAAAGGCAAAACACAAAAACAAGTCATTATTTTAGTGTTTTTGTTAAAAAAACAGACACTAAAAGTCGTGACTACTTTTAAAATTAGTGTACAAACCAAGAGCAGCTAATTAGGCAGTATAATCTAACTATAACATTTATTAAGTTAGTCATATACTCACTTCGCCCGCGCAATTTATTCGAGTAAAATTGAATTAAAAAAAAACATGTCATCTCTGCCATATGAAAAAGATATACAGATCGAAAGTGAGTGGACGGGTCGGAAGGAGTACTTTTTCGAGTCAAATCGGAGAAATACTGGAAAAGGGCCGAATCTTAAGTACCCGAAACCGACGTGCGTGCATGACTCGATGTATGAATGAGGAAGAAGCGAAAGAAATTTGTCAAGATCATAGCAAGTGGAAGGAAGTGGTCTCTGCCTACCCCTCTGGGTAACAGGCGTGATTTAATGTATGTATGTATGTAAAAATGCCATCATTATCTTATTTTCTCTAGTCTCTGTTCCTTCACAATTTACTGTTCAGCGAATTCTCAACTTAATCTTTACGAACCCTGTCTAGTCCGTCCTGCCATCTCCTATTGGGTACGCCTTCTCGTCTTCTTGTAATAAAAACGCAAGTTCAAACTTTATTTTTATTTTTGTATCTGTGGCAACCTTAAACCGAATCTTCCACGCAACGGCGCGCGCGCACGAGTCTAGTATTTGCACAGCGGCGCCCGCGGCGACGGTGTCATTCCGCGGGTCAACATTAGTCTTGCATGGCGAAACCAATCTAACTCGATATTCCAGCGAACCCAATAATGACAAGGATAAGTTATCTATAGCCTATCTCTTCAGTATCTCTCTCTCATTCATACTAGTTAAAGAGGGACGCGTAGAGGGATAATTTTGCTAGGCCTATTCTGGAGCCCTGGGGCTCCATACTGAACGTCGCAGGAGCAAACACTGCTGGTGGCCAACTTTATACAATATACGCAAATGAATGTTCATCAGTTATGGATAATTTCGATATCTTTCTTTTACCAACCCACAGTCCTGGGCAGGCTGATCAGTAATCAGATTGTGTCACACGTCCAAAATTTATTGCTCTATATTTTGCGACTTCATCTAACAAGTAGGTATAAAAAAAGAGAGGCAGACAAACTCACTTTCGCATTTATGATATTAAAGGGATGTATTTCGACAAGCGGTCACTTTTTCTTTGTTAACTCCTGTGGATCAAGGTCCGCGAAATTTTGATTGCGGGCATAAATTTTTATGGTCGTTACGCAGTTGTCAAGAAAAGCGAAAGTAATTTATATCGTCGTTAATGTTATCTCACGGGTCATTGTAAAATGTTGTAATCCTTACTGATTAACAAAATTGGGTTTTATACCCTTATTATGCTTTTAAAATTACGATATTCTTAATACAGGTTACATCCTTCCAGAGGCTAAAGAAAGGTTTAAATTATCCATCAGTACTTAAGCCTTATTTTTCTGATAAATACGCCCGCCAGTTACGTTTTACATAACTGTGTACAAAATAAATGTGTACTGTCAAATAAATATCATTTAAATTCAGTGTTATCTCTTAGTATAAAGTAATCTTGGTAAGCTTTCATTTAGTTATGTTTGTCTTGGGCTTATTCTACTTTGATTTTACCCCTAATGTCACTGTATAGCTTTTTACTCGACCGTCATTAATACGACGAAGATTGACAATACGATAACCATATGTGCCAAAACAATGTAGAATAAAGCTCTCTATATTTACCACATGGTTATTTTTATGAAATGGGATTGGGATGGGGTTATTCTATCCGCTTTCTTTGTTTCTGGGTAAAGTTGGCTGAAGGATCGCTTCATTAACATTTTTTTATTGTGTCCTTGCTACATCCGCTGCTTAAGCTAATTCTAAGTATAAATTTGAAATACTCTAACGTATCTATAACTCGACGATCTGCATAAATTCTTACTCATTTCGCAATATCGGCGGAAACCGCAAGTTTTCGATGTCCTGGAGTCCCACTCAATAAAGTATGCTCGGACAGCCTCAAATTGCTACCGAGTTAACAATCTAGAGCCTCGATCAGATCGAGATATAACGACAATCTTGACTCGGAATCGAGTATTCAATTTATGCGGCAAGCCACTTGCTTGCAAATATTTTGCAGCATAGTTTCTCGAACTATATAAATTGTAAATGAACGGGTGAAGAAATCGAAATGTGAAAAGTCTTAGAGAAATACCCATCTGGTCATAATAGTTAGTAGGTATATTTAAAACTGTGGCGGAAGGCACGACTCTTCTTTATTTGACAGTAGGGTAGAAGTACCGTTTGTGGCCACTGTACCCTTTTTGGCCTTTTCTGGTTGAAATGAGCATCAAAATCACTGTAAAAAAAAAATGTTAATAATAAAATATATTTGTAATTTCATAATGCTTAAAGTTAGAGTGCCCAAAAACGGTTTTAAGATAGCCAAAATCAGTACTTCTACCCTAAATGCGGCCGACAGTATCGTTAAAAAAACCATATTGAATATATTTTTAAAAACCAGATAAGTAATAAAGTGAAAAAAGACCCTACTTACTAGGTACATCTAGAAACGAATAAATCACTTGAAGAATACCTGTTACGTAATGGTACAGGTAACAGTACAATCATTCGAAACGATGTTGACGCAAATACGTAACAACGACTTGTAATAAATAAAGAATGAAAAAATTAAAGCATTGATTCAGACTTGTTACAAAAGGCCCAAAATATTAATTAAACTAAACGCAAACCATACTCCCCCACCTCACGTTACTGGTTAAAGCCAGCGCTGGTCTTCCGTTGCAGGTTTCATCTGGATAGCGTTGAAACTGCATTATGGATAAAACATCTGTCACTTTCTGCTCAATATGTTAGTGCAAGAGTGCCGTCACTCTTGATTTATAACGCGATAAAGGTGACCATAATACGGCTACGGATCAGAATGGGGTTAAAATATGGCTGGTTATGTGACTACCATAGAGAGAGCTATTCCATCTTATTCCTCGGGGATATCAACGCATTTTCAATCTATAGATTGTAATTGCTCATAAGCCACATGGCCCACTTATCATTAGAAAACCTGTGTACGCTCGTTTGCCTTCTCATTGTGTGAATATACACAGTCAGTAGCGATAATTGATTTATCTATACTCCTTTAGCCCGTTGAATTCAATAGCTCATCGTATTAATAAATGTTCGATCAAGGTGACATTTATAGTCTATTCATCCACCATGAATATTATTATCCAATGAATGGACACCATTCAAACTGCAAACGCCAAAATGTTCGACACTAAATAGTTAACCCGTCCGAGCTCGACCCGACTTGTCGATGAATTACTTACTGATGCGAGACTTGGTCTAGCCAAATCAATGTTGCTGATTTAAATAACAGTTGTTTGAAATCTATATCAAATAAATCACCTACGCGTACCTACTAAAAAAGCCAAAGAGATTAGAACACGCGTTAACGTTAACGTTTTTTCCTTACGTTGCCTTCAAAGTTCATGGAGGGCTTTTTCCAGTCAATTATGACATTAAATAATCCTTTCGCAATTCAAGATGCGGAGTACCTAAAATAGTCTCGAAAATAATCTGACAGTGATAACATGTCTTGTTAATAGCTGCCTATTCACTCCCTGAAACCTAAAGCTCCATTATCGCCTAGGTCTTTGCGTTACAGCGGCTCTCAGTGCCAAAAACTCGATATGGCACCCATTTTGTACAGCAACTATACAGCGTAGCATTTAATGTGTCCAACGATCTGCATTAAAATGCGGCGCGTGGGCAGATCCGTCCACATTTCTATGATGAATCGGTCGCCGGCGCGGCGAGTTACGAAAATCCACTAAATTTACATAATGCTCGTAGTTTCGTACACTAGATACGATCCTTTACACACTTGGCACTCAGCTGTCGATGGCTGCATGTTGCATTGTTAGGTTATTTATTGGCTACTTTGACGACTGATATACAGCGGTAAGCGCTTTATGGGAAGTGTAGGTTTGAATGCGGATTGCTTGAAAGTTAGATCCGCTTGCTTATGCACGAAACATACTTATGATTACAATAATTCATTTGATTTATAGACGGCAATTTTAACAATAACTTTGCTACAATTTGACAAAGAATTCCTTTTTATATTTCTTGGAAAAGGCAAAGGTCATGCCAATTAAGATAAATTTATACAACTTCCTATATCCAAATTGTTATCGAAACATCTTAAAATACTATAGCAATCTACCCAAACTGTATATTAATAATTTGAACGGTAAACTAGATTGCAAGCACTTATTTAATTAAGCGTGACCTCTGTCCAGACGGTCAGAAGTGAGCCCTGTTGAGCAAGCGCATAGAAGGTGATGGCAACGAATGGCGATGATTGATGGCGCGCAGGCGCGTAGGCGGGGCGGCGCGCGCGCTGAAAACGGCGCTAAATTACCACCGTGTCAATTGGGATTGAATAATATTAGCTAGTAGTCAAGTATGTGTTTATAAAATAGGGTTATGTACCTACTTTTAAATCCAGTAATTGCGCCTTAGATAAAATATAACGTTGTACAGTCGACGTCAAAGATATGTTTACATTTTGAAATAAGGTCCAAAAATGTTAACATATCTTTGACCTCGACAGTACAAAACTATACGTTTGAATACGTACGTGACGTACACGTACGATACGTACGGTACGTACGTACGTTATCTTGTGATAATTTTATATATTTTTAATAGAAGGATGAATGCGTACTTATATTTTTAATGATGGTTGCAACAAAAAAAAAATTAAGTAGAATCCAAAATGATGTATTCCTTGCTCGTGTCAGGCAATGCCAGAGGCCGTTTTGTCATCATATCATCATGCAAACTAAATGATATAGATTGTATCCGCCGGGTGCTCAGGACAGGTTGTTGCGAAAATAAAACACGAAGTTACAACTAGATCAAGAAGTCAATCAAAGAAGCTGGAAAGTACACAAGTCAATCAACGTTCACGATCGATTGAAACGTGCAATTAAGTCAATCATTATAACTATTATAAGTTTACAAATCGGCATTCCGTCCGTTTATAAATAGTGTAGGCATACTTCCTTAATTGCCCTGAACCATCACGAATCGTCTTAGTTCCGTTTCAATTGATTCGTTTACCATTTTATTGTAATTTTAAGCAACGTCAACGTAAGTCAGTGTGTAACTTTATCTTACAAATTATTACGTTTTAAGCGGGCAAACTGTTTTGCAAACCAAGTCATTTGAAGTTTGAATCTCCTGTTAAACATATTAAAATACAAAACACCAATACTTCCTTTATTTTGATCCAAAGCTAAAAAATAATGGTCAATTCTAATCACAACAACCATTACGTTTTTACAAATACAACTTTTTTGCGAACACAAAAAGTGTGAATTGGCCACAAAATGCTTCGTCAATTATTTTTTACACTTCAATATAAACTGCAGTAAATTAGATTACGTAGCTATCTAAGCTATCGTGGAGCGTAAACACATTCACGGCCACCAGCTAAGAGTTACAACGTAATCTGAACACGGAATGGTGTCGCCGGCGCTCAACGTGGTAGCTTTAATAGCGCATCGCCGCACGCGCATCGCACGCGCCGCTAACGACCGCGCCATTCTGCAATATTCCGGTTCCATTGCGATTATTTATTTGTTTGATGACCTACATGTTAATAGTTTTTTTATGTAACTAAATGCAGTCGGGTGTAATAAATTGTTTGAAAAAAAAATACTAAGGCTTTTTTATACGATGCTACACTTGCGAATCTATCGGTGACGTTTTCTTGCATGAAATATTCGCTTTATTCAAATTGTACTTTTTTTTTTTTATAGCTCTAGGAGTAATGCAAGATTAGCTACAATAAAAAAGCGCTGTCATTGGAATACTTTCATGTTAACTTAAAGTAGCATTTAATATGCCAATCAACACGCAATGTTTGTGTATGCGTTTGTTTACTACCAAAACGCCAAAATTTTAAAGAATACTGTCATGTCTACAAATCTAACCAACAAAACCTTGCAGAATAAACCACACGTCTTCTGTACAGTAAATGACTTTACAGCCATTGTAAATTAACTCTTAACATGTAGCACTAAGGAACCTGTCGTCATCATCATCGGGCATAATGACTTTTTGATGCGGTGCATGTCTAACAATTTCTCGGATGGATTTTATTAACTATTTATTATTGTCGACTGAAGCGCAAAGCTATCGACCAACGAAATTAATCTTCAATATTGGATATCAATCAATACCTAACGAGGATTTATTAGCAAATGAAAGTAATAGTTTTTTTGACCTTAGCATACATTAATTGATTTAATCAATAGAGCTCCAAATGATGTAAAGTGTTTGATGCAAGGACGGCCTTACTTCAATTGTTTTGTTATTGTTTGTTTAGCATGTATGTATATACGTTACCAAAATTAGGGACTCTGTTTGATTAGACCTAGCCGAAATAATTTGAGAATTAAAAATATATCTTTATACATAATGTGTTAAATACTCACGTATGTATGCTGATCAACAAGCTATACAATTTTATGACAGTAAAATTTATGTTAGGGCTCTAGAATAACCGTATCGTCTCATGTCTATTCTCTTCATTTAGCACATTAGTATCTTTATCATCGTCAACTTGGTAATTTTAAAGGGTTCTGCGTTCAACAAGGAACCCTTATAGTTTCACCATGTCCATCTATCCATCTGTCCGTCTGTTCGCGGTTCAACTCATGATACTACAAAGCTGTAATTTGGCATAGTTAAGTATAGGTACATGTCAATTACGCTGACACTATAGCCGCCTACATCCAAAACTATAAGTAATAAAAATCAGAAAAACATCCTAAATTAAAGCACGAACTTAAAAGGAAATTTATCACTACCAAGTAGACTTGATTGTTTCCTAAGAGTCTGATTCTTTAAATTTAAAACTAGTTGAACGAAATCAGCTTAATGATTAAAATTATACAGTGCTGATTAAATTTGATTATCAATGAGCACAATTGGGTGCCTCGACAGACATAAATCACGCTCATCATAGCCGCGGGCGGGGGGTATTCTGTATCAGAGCAAACACCAGGGGTGTGATTCTATCAAAAACGCGGGACGAACGAACAAGTGAATGTCGTAGCGGCGAGTTTAAGTAGTCCTGTCAGAGCAAACAAAACATTTGGCAGCATGGCTTCTGTCGATGAAATCGAGAATGCACGAGCTAGAATAACATATAGACATTTGAATTACTTAAGACGACAATCTTAAGACTGCAATCCTGAGACTTCAAATGCGTTACCAATCCTGAGGAATACCACTAAGTTGGAATGCCTCTATGCTAGTAAAATAATTAGCAGCAACTGCTGTTTGGCATTATAATTATAACATTTTATTTTAAATGTTTCTTTACTATGAGTAAAAGTAGGAGTTAAAAAGGTCATTGGTCTTAGGACGTAAGAGTTTAAATTAAAGGTATTCCTGATTCCGTCCACGAACAACCTAAAATGTTCAATTTCAACATACATACATACATTAAATCACGCCTGTTTCCCAGAGGGGTAGGCAGAGACCACTTCTTTCCACTTGCTACGATCTTGACAAAATTTTTTCGCTTCTTCCACATTCATACATTGAGTCATGCACACACGTCGGGTTCGGGTACTTAAGATTCGGCCCTTTTCTAGAATTTCTCCGATTTGATTCGAAAAAGTACGCCTAGGGCAGCCCTTTTCGACCCTTTCACTCACTTTTGATCTGTATATCTCTTTCGTCAATCTTCTTTCATCCATCCTTTCCAAATGACCGAACCATCGAAGCATGCCCTTTTCAATCTTTCAAGAAAACACATAATTGGATATGTTTCGGCAAAATTGCCCGTAACCGATGCTGATTAATTTACCTCCGGGCAAAGAGAGAATAACACCGAAGACCCCAACTCATTATAAAGCTAAGTAGACCTCTCGCCGATTCGTCCGCTGGTGGCGATGATTCTAAACAAATGACTGTCATTATAGTTTTTTTCTGAAATTAATCAGATGTGAGCGTAATTTAAATAACATTAAAATTAGACGGTTTCAATGTGTTCTTTCAGTTTGGCATAGGTAGCAAAAGGTTGTAAAGCTATTTAGTTTACCGAAAAAAAAAACTTGTAAAATACATTACTATCCGTATTTAAATCCCCCGTAATTAATTCTTGTACACCCTTTTTCATATTTTATCCATCCATCCATCTTTTCAATCAGCCTGTATCCACCAACTGTTGGGTGAGTAGACCTCTTTCCTATCACGCCCCTCTTTTCGGTCCTAGGGGTATAATGAGAGCTACCCAGTTCAGTTGACGCTGAGAGAAAATAATAGAGCTATATACCTGCTATAACTCGCTCGCCTTAAATGAACTGCATAGCCATATTATAATAGCCCCCAGCGCTAATTGCATCCACCACCCGCTGTTTACGGATGTCGTCTACCGATCGGACCATTTTATTTAAATTATGCTTTGTCACTCACCGTCAAATTCAAACGACACAATGAAAAAGAAGGTCAGAGCATATTTTAAGCACAATTTTAGCTGTTCATTTATAATATTTAACTTACTCAGTAACATAAAACTTCACCATTCCACTTCACCTATAAACATGCATACGCAATTACCTGTGTTATAACAACTGAACTGTAATATAAGACCTCAAACAAACACATTATAATGTACATTATAACGTGGAGCTAAAGCCATCAAGTCGCCCCCGGAGGCGAAGTTTCTCAATTACCGGCGCTTCTTCAGAGCGCAGGCGCGGAATATTTATACGTTACGCTATTTGTTTTCCTACTCTAACACTCATTTGTTTCACCGACTAGCACACGTTCCTTGTCAGGCTTCCTGTTCAGAAATGCATTTTTCATTGCAAAGTTAACGAGTTAGCACATTACTCGGTTTCATATAAACTACGCAATGTACACCGAAATGTTAACTTTCAGCTTTCAATGTCATTGTATGACTTATAAGTCTAACTTGTCAAGTTCCGAGCATTGTAAGGGCCAGAGATGTAGGGTCCTATAACGTCCTCGTCTTGGCTGAAACTTGGCAGGTTATTAACAGCTCATAATACGGCCTATAAGTTTAAAAGATCGTTTATTAAAACTTTAACAAGGTACTCGTACTTAAAATTGTAGTTTTGGCTACAGGGGGACACGCATCTCTCGTCATAAAAATCTAAATATATTTTCAATGAAACCACTTAATTATAATGAACCGATATGCTCTTGCCCGGTTTTAAGTTTTTCACCGATATATATCGCAGAAATTAATAAATTTATAGCATATTTATAAGTAGTTATTTCATAATAGTGCTTAAGTTTAGGATCGCAGTATCCAGATTATAAACGCCCATGGGCATTAGAGACCTTTAGGTGGCCTGCGCGCTCGTTCGCCTTCCCCATGCGATAAAAAAGCCAATTTCCCCTCTTCTGGCTCCGTATTTGAATGATCGCGAGGTTGTATTCAAGTCACATCGTGACTGCAGAAGCTGGGCCGTTAATCTAGACTCATTACGCGCCGTTGCATACGTTTCCGCCGAGATTAATTCTATAAATATCGAGAAAGCTGTCCATCCGCGGAGGACTCGCACACGTACTTTAATAGGACTGGCCAGATGGTCACCGCACTTTATTATTGATTAATGTGAACTGATTAAGGTTTAAAATGATGCCGTGGAAAAGTCCTGGGGGCCTATTTTCGGAAATCATTGACGTAAACTGATAATAGCGTCAACCACTTATGTCAACAACATTTTGAGTCGACAGAAAACAGAAACGATAGCAGCTTTTGCGTTATTGACTGAAAAGTGACAACATTGATACTTTGATCATTCTGTATAGACTTTTTTTATTTGCCTATTATTTGTAGGTACCTACTTTGCGTATCGATGCTGGTCGATAAATTCATTCAAAAATAAAACGGTTACGGTACTTACTTTTGGGATAGAGTTTTCTTCTGCTCGCATGTCGTTTTGTTTAAGCACTCAATTTCTAAAAATCGAACCCTGCGTCGCTATTGCCTAACGCACTCGTAATCTCAATTGACTTCAAAGTGGAACAATTGTTTTCATATTGTATGCAGACAAGCCTTCGATTTTCAAAATGAAAACAATTGCGATTGCGAGTGCGTTAAGCAATAGGCACTCTGGTCGGAAACGCAGTCATCACGGTCAAAGCCTTACAAATAATTTAAACTGATTGATTCCAGTTCCCAATCTTACTTAGAATTCCTATTTTATCAAAGACATTGCAAACGCACTCTGTTATCGACACCGGTCGTAGAGCGCATTATTTTATACTTTGGACGCACCTCATAACTCGCAATCCGCGGTTCATAAAGCCACATCGGCACGACCGACCAGTGCGCTTTGAAACCTAACACTTATTACAACGCAGGACTGATTGGTATCGCTTCAAAATAGCCTGTCGTGTACCAGGGACTCTTAAATCTTGTCTACGTAGGCGGTTTCCTATCGAGAGATTGCTGCGGACATTCCCTTGCAAAATCAACGGAGCAACAAAAACATGGAAATTCTCAATAAAATTCCCCGACACCCAAACGCTAATGACTGGTTTTCTACGTAAAAAAAGAACGATTTAAAGAATATTACTTCGTAACAAAGTAGTATAGTGAGTCATGCGTTTTAACACTCAGATAACGCACATGACTTCCTCTCCCTGACCTTTTAAAAAGCTTTTGAGAGAATCATCGAGAGTTTATCTCGATGCAATTGGGTATCTACGAATACGGTCGCGGTAAAAAGTAGTTTTCATCCCAAACGAGTCGTTGAATAATTGCCGTGGCTGTATGAAATCTGAATGCAAAACGTCACCTTCAATATCTTGTTTGAATGATATGTTAGCCCTGTCTCATTCCTTCGACCATCTCAGAACTAAAGAGCGAGGGGAATGGGACATCTGGATTTTGAATTCAGTGTAACCCACCAAGTCCGAGCATGCGTAGGTGTCGGCCGTTGTAGTACTTGGATGATCAACGACAACTCAATTTACTTCATAGGGCTGGCACAGTAACCTGCAAAAAAAGCATACAAACAATTTAACTACTCAGTTATTCAAAATATCAGAACTTAATTTCTGTGTTCAAATTCAACATTTTTGTATCACAAAATAAATAACGGTAAATTTGCAGCAAAACTCGCTTTATGGCTCAGTAAAAGAGAAAACTCACAACCCTAAAGTTACTAAACGACTCTTAAAGGCACTTTAATAAAGGACTATAATTAAGTGATCTTGCCCCAACCCTGACACTCGCGCCCGAGTCGAAACGATCATCTCCGAAATTTCACGAACGATATTTCAACTAGACAGATTTTTCTTACCATTGCTTGATTTATGAACGCATTCAATGCGATGTCTTCATTGAGTAGCTCCGGGCACCTCGTGAGTGGGAGGGTCTCAAATGACCCGAAAATATATTCAAAGAAGACCCAAGGTGCTTCCGATGAAGCAATAAATCAAATTCTTTGTGCGTAAGCCTTAATACGGTCCTTTGTGCTGCGCGCGCGCATTTATCATCGCGATCAACACACGATGCACCTTAAAGGTTTTTTGCCAAAAGTTTTGACATGATTGAGAAATAAGAAAGTGAGTAGAATAAATAAAAATCGGTAATAAATGAATCACGGGGAATAAAATATTGCTAAAGGTTCGAGGTTCATCCCGCAATTTTTTAAACTTTATTTTGTATTCTGTTGTTTTTATTGCGATTCGATATTTAAGTTCTGGGCCGTAGCCGGGACGCAAACGCTACTAAAGTTTTTCTTTTGTATAACGGTTTATTGCAACGTACGAGAAGGTCATCCCATACAATTTGACTTTAATCAAAACGAAGCAAAGGACAGCCAAGATATAAACGATGTTAATGTTGCTGTTTTCTATCTACTAGAAATGTATGGAGTGGACATAAGCGGCTGGCGCCATCTATCATCAGCTTACATCAAACCTATACATTTTATTGATTTTCGAGAATTGCTAACGTAGCGTTATGCATATTGACTAAATCCTCTGTTACTCTCGTACTATAAATAGGCCTACTAATTTCCTGGTTCCCTGATACAAAGTATGTTTTAAGAAGTGAATAATATAAACTGTGAGGCAGTAAATGCCTGCATTTGTTCATTGGCACGCGATCGGTTTGAGCGCAGTCGAGGGTAAACATCGGGCAGAGATCGAATTTCAAGTAATGCCCGGCCTAAAGAGAAATGTTAACTAGACTATTTATTGACTGGGCATTAACTTAATGCGTTGCTAAAAGCTTTACTGATTATGTACTAGAACATTCGGTGCCAGGAGCTCAATATCGGGCTCAATTTGTATGGCAATTAATCAACCAGGGCACTGAGTATTTTAAACAGCTTGCGAATGTCACTGATCCAATGAAAATGATAACTAGATTTCATCTGTAAGTATCATCAAACGCGCTGTCTTAAATACTAGGTTTCATATCAAATTACCATTTTATGTGGCTAAGCTTTACTCTAATATGATAATTAAAGTATATGGCCCATTAGAGACTACCCCGGTACCCGCGGAGTAAACTGCTTAATCGGCTCTATAAAACGGATCGCTTTATGTATTTACACTCGTTGATATTTCAATTACGAGGTAAAACTGATAATCTCTTAACTAACAACACAACTTTGAAATTCTGCGTCTTGTGTTAGTTTGAAACACGTCAGATTTATTGCACTTAAACTAAACTCTTTATTGCACAAAAAGAGTAAATTCGTACATAAACTTAAGATTAACATGTACAATAGCGAACTTATCCCTTTGAGGGATCTCTTCCAGTTAACCTGACCATGACTAAGGAAACTGTACGAGGATAGGCAAGATTACAAGGATGCGCACAAAAGTAAATAAACTAATATTTCTACAGCTAAATGTCCATATATTGTTTGCCATGGTACAATACAGTATTTTAACACTATAACGAGCTAGATTTAACCTTATTTATTTAGCTAACACCTGTTGAATATTTCCTCAAACAAACGAATAAATTCGGAAATTTGGCTTTTCGATAACGATAGGCGAACTATAAGCAATCAAAATTGTGAGCAGAAACTAGGCAAAAAATGCAAATGTATACCAACAAAAGGCCAATAATAGCTGTAAACGAACGTTATGTTACACATAACAAACACTGCTTTATTATACTATAAGAACCAACTAACAACTAGCAACTACCCATCCTTTCTACAGTCCACAAACCTAACGAAACATTAGGCCTCATTATACGCAACAATAGTCATCATTTACAACGAGGAAGTCGTCGGTACAGTCGTACACAGATAGAGGCGTAGCGGGTGGACAGTGGGCTCTGGCGCGCCGGGCTTGTTCTTATACTTTCACCGGGCATCGATAGGGACGGCTTGCACGGGGCAAGTGGGTGAGGCGAGTAGCTAAACCATAGTAGATAACGCTAACGGTTTATATATTTTAATTGGTGTTTTGTTTTCAAATTACTAAACAATTATCTGTGGTTAATTTAAGTAGTTGGTAAAGGTTCTGTTCTAAATATGTTTAGAATTATTTGCGCAAATTTAAGAGGAATTGAGTCGTACATATTAAATGAAAGCGTTGGCGTTGGGTAAACAACGTGAATAAATACCAGAGTTTTTCCTCTAAGATACTCGTAACGCTTAATAATGTAAACATAATATTTCGTCTACATACTGCTTAATTTGAGAGTTGTACAAAATTCTCCGACAAGAAGCTTTAATCGTAAATTAATGTATAAAAAAGTGTACATATCACTGTTTTTTGCAACATTTTTATTCATTCAAAAGGGAAAGAAAGAAAAAAATAATCGGAAAAAAAACAAACGACAATTTCACTTAATACAATTCAGAGTAAGTCGTAACCAAGGTGCTAGTATCATCTCACGCGTTCTCGCTTGTAACGTTACCATGCAGCTAGCCGGAACAAATGCCCACCAGGTTTATTTACAACGCCCATTATAGCCCAGAACACGGCTAGGAACTGCGATGTCCTCGGGGATACAAGTAATAATGTAATTTGCAGCCGTCACCTATGGCAAGCAAGGGCTGTTACTGGTAAGGTGTAAGACAGGTCTTTCTTTTCAAACTGGGAATTACCATTCTTTATTTAAAATTGGTTTCTTACGGAAAATTGCGCATCAATTGTTTTTATTGGAATGCCTTATTTGGCTTATAAGTTCAATTCAATATTATTTTAAATATGAATAATGATCGCTTTCTGTTTCCCGCTTAATATAAAATTAATACTTGATTTTAGTACATATCACTGTAACGATATTAGAAACGGTTTCGTTACCCTAAGATATAATACAGAGTATTTAAAAAAATACCTACTCATACACACTATCGTACCTAGCTATGGTCCGCGATTTCTTTCATGTAAAAGTCTATGTAAAATAAATGTATAATTAGTCCTGCGGTTTACCCGTGAAAGCATAACAAACAGACAAAGTTACTTTCACAATTATATTAGTAAGGACTATTATAAAACAAACAATTAAAGAGAAGTAAACATGAAAGCGTCACGTATAAAAACGCCGGCAAACTCAGATCAGTCTGATACTCGTATTTACAGCTTACACTCACTTTAAGGTTATTTTTTGCGTTAATACTCGGTTTGTCCGAGCAATAAAGACGATATATCAGGCCGTGCTCGTGTTACGAAACAACGGAGAAGTGAAGAGCATTTCAACACGACACTTAACTCCCAAAATAATTCCCCTGACCGCCTGTAAACCGCCCACTTAACGCGCGCTTCGCATTTTAGAGATCGCCGTATCAAAGGACGAGAACCGCAAGGTTAGCATTGTCAGTGCCGGTGACGCGCTTCCGTATCTAAATTATATATTAATTTTAGTAGCTGGCAGTGAATGTGAAAAGGTTTTGTACGAAGACGTCATAGTTCCTCTTAAAGGTTTAATTACTGTCGCGTAAAAACAATGCCTTTGTTTTAAAGGCGACATTAACACAAAGGATTCGGTTAATGTTCGAGTTTACCATAAATCAAAATGACGAAATAGTTTAAATATCCTTTATCCTTGTGTAAACCAGAAAAGATCAAGTTCGCTTGAAATTGTTACTGGCGTAAATAGAAAAAGTAATAACTCTTGTAAAAAAAAAACGATTTTCATGAAACCTAGATTAACACGATTCCAATTTAATCAGCTTTCTTTATAAAAAAAACCGCGTTCAAATCGGTCCATCCGTTTGAGAGCTGCGATGCAACAGACAAACACACAGATACACAAACATACACACATATACACGCTAAACTTATAACACATCTCTTTTTTGTCAAACTTTAAAAAAGCGGGAAATTTACAATTAATCCCGGTGGAATACTTTTTTTTCTAGCCTATTTATGAGTGTCTACTGCTGGGGAAAGGCCTCTCCCTTAATCTCCATGAGTCCTTATTGGGTGCCTCTTCCGGACAGTTGCTGAGGAATATGTCCAAGTCGTCCCGCCATCTCCGTCTAGGCCTTCCCGTCTACGTCGCCCATTTTGTGCCACGCTAGCCCACCGGTCCGGGTGCATAATTTTTATAATTTCTATTTTTGATATCGATAGTGGTTGCTTTAAGAGATTGGGTTAGAATTTTAATTCACATGGAACCCTTGTATTGCCAATGTTTACTTAAAAAAAACTGATAATTTAAACGTAAATTTACAATGTCATTAAACTGTTCGCGACTCCTGTAATGTCACCGGCAGTCGGCTCTCGCTTTTAATTTGCTGATGAAATTAACGTTGATTCATATGACCGAAGCGCTTGAAGGGTCAGCAGCACCATAGTTAAATTATAACTATAATTATATTATGTAAGCAAAGTCAACTGGAAACTTTATGCGCAATGTTACCAAAATGAACTTAGTTCTACAATATTAAGACTTCGAGTATTTAAGCTTCAAAACAAAAGCAACAGAAGAAACCCAAATTGAGGTTGTCCGCACATAATGACAATACCTTGTTGATGTATTGTATAAAAATGTACTACGCCCTTTTCAAACCGTTTCGTAGCTTAAAATATCCAATAAGAAAACATATCATGTATATTTTTAATTGATTGACAATCATACATTAATAGCGGGTAATTTTATAAGTTCATTTGTTTTTAAATACGGATCTGAAAAATATTCGTATGGCCTATAAAAAAACTTTGTGTAACGTCGGAAACATGTAGGTAAATTAAATTTATGGAATATTCTCGGAAATGAAACATGAAAATAAATTAAACGTGGTTTTCTTAATAAATAAATACGTTATTTATTTCATAGCGTATTGTTATCGACCGCCCATACCCGAATGTTTGTTTACGATAAATATCAATTTATATAACTTATAGCCTCGGTAATTTGGACGCTCCGGTAATTATTATTCCGTATATAAATTACTTGACATAATAATTACGACCGGCGAATATTAACACTGGCCAAGATTAAAATGTGAAAGAAAACTCCCACAGTGCCCCAAATTACTTGCGGGTTGATTTACTGCAATCAGTCAATGTTAAGATCTTCATAAGATACCGGCGCGCGCACACCACTTGTTTTATTACTTGTCTGTGCTTTTAGGTTGCGTATGATTCTCGTTTTACGTGCGAAAATTATATCAATGAAGATAATTTTACAGCTGAGTTGATAGTTCAACTAGCGGATTTTTTAGTGAACAATCCAAAGGCAATATATTGCAAGATATATCGTCGGCTTAGTGCAAGAAGTCACTAATGGCATAAAATCACTAAGTACAGGTACAAGCACAGGCGGATTCGCCGCGACTTACTCTTTCTAACGCACGGATCCATTTTTTTTTACATTGAATAATTTCGATGTTACAGCTATGACATTAAGTCATTAACTTAACTTTTTGCCTTATTGATTTGATGTAAATTGGTTTTAGACCATTACTAACTTTAAACAAAACAAATTTGTTATTTTTTATCTTTTTATTTTGTTTAAATATTCACTTTTGTTACTTATCAACTTTAAAAAATAAAACAATATGAATAAAGCTATGAAAGTATTTGAGCTAGAATTCATTATATGCATATAGTTACTTTTAGCAAACCGTAAAACGAAAATAAAAGTTATTATCATGCTTTAATGATTTTTAACAAAATGAGCATTGGATGCACATTACCACTTTTACTTTAGTATAAAATAACTAAAGCACTTTATAAAGCTTAAAAAAACTAGGAGACAGCATTAATGGCAATCAGAATGATTTTTTAAAGTAATTAATGATATTTATCGATTTTTGTTATGTCCAAAGACATGTAATTCACGTGATTAAATTATGGTTAGTGACTTTTGGCAAATAACTTGTATGAATTTGAACACCTTTAGTGAAATATTCTTGCACAACAGTTCATATTTCAACTCATTTATACCTACGAGTACGTCTTGCTCTCGCGGTAACGGGGGTTCGGCCACCGCGATCGAAGTCATACCGTTGCGGCTGCGACCGGGGATGGACGTTACGCGAGAAGTTAGTGATTTCTTACAAAATGAAGCGAAATGGTATTAAATTTAAGGCAGGACGAGGATCATTGATGTTAGAAAAGATTCTAAATAAGGAGAATGAAGATCACAGCGTAACTACCTTTGTCATTTATTTATAATAAGATACGTGCAAATTACTTTATGCTGTTAAGTTGTAGGTAAGTAAGTATTTCATTTGCGAAATACCAATTTTGTCCTTAGGGCGAGATTTTGTATAGGTACCTAGGTTTTGTTTTTGACTTTTTGACTGATAAGATCAGTGATATTGACGATAATGAGTTGGAAACAAAAGCACTCAAAAAAATTAAAACAACAAGATGGCACAAAAAAAATGAAAAGTCTTACGACCGAAACAAGCAAAAAAATTGTTGATTGGTAAATCACAGTGCACTGTGATTTACCGTACAAAAATTATAAAAAAAAGTTATTGCCAGGAAAAGCCCCCAAGCCGGGAGGTTGTCAATGCAAGCTTAACTGCCCACTAAATTTCAGCGAAGAAGAACGTAAAAAATTTTGTCAAACATATTGGGGCTTAAAAGACTACTGTCGTCAAAAGGATTTTATACTCGCGAACATATCAGTAAATCCTCCACAAAGGTGTTACGTAAAAGCAGTTAGAAAACGAACCATGTCACGCTCGTATTTTTTTTCTAATGATGAAGGTAAAATCAAGGTATGTGAAAAGTTTTTTAAAAGTACCCTCCGTATTTCAAACGGCCCTATAAACAATGCATTTTCCAAGGTTGGCAGTTCTGGTCTTTTTGAAGGAGAAGACCAACGTGGTAAGCATGTTGCTCACAATAAAACCAAACAAGACGATATAGATTTTATAAAACAACACATCGAATCATTCCCTACAATGGAATCGCACTATTACCGAAAAACATCGTCAAAACTCTATTTAGATGGCACGCTATCTATTTCAAGAATCTACGAACTTTATACAGAGGAATGCAAAAAAGCGTCTCGGACTTCTGTTACTATAAACGTGTACAGAAATGTATTTGGAACTGAATATAATTTGGATTTTCACAAACCAAAAAAAGACCAATGTCTAACATTTTATAAGTATACTTAACAGTATCAAAAATACAAACGGACCCGATCTTGAATCTTGGAAACAAAAATATGACTTACACATTTCACTAAAAGAACAAAGTCGAGAAGCCAAAGAATTGGACAAAATTCGTGCTAATGAAGATGAAATCTTTAATTCAATAACCTTAGATTTACAAAAGGTACTTCATATCCCAAATGGAACTGTTTCTATTCTTTATTACCTACGCAAATTGAATGTGTACAATGCTACCATTTATGAAGCTCGCACTCCCAAAACGTCTCCCATCTACTGTAAAAGAGATTTCCATATTCACTGACACCTGTGGAGGCCAAAATCGTAATCAATTCCTTTTAAGCCTGCAGTTGTATTTAGTTCAGACAACTCATCTCGAGGTAATAGAACATAAATATTTAGAGTCTGGTCATACACATATGGAGGTAGATAGCATGCACAGTGCGATTGAGAACCAATTGCGTTTAATGCCAGTGTACTCAATGATAGACTTCTGTAATGTTATTCGATTAGCAAGATCAAACAGAAAAAATAAGAAAAATGAAACCCTGAAAAAACCGTACGAACCGATAGTTATGAATCACACAGATATTTTGAACCTAAACGACTTGAGAGATAACTTGATGCAGAATCGATCGATTGACGTCAATGGAGAAAAACTGCGATGGCTTAAAGTGAAATCTTTTCGACTAGAGAAAAAAAGGCCGAATGTTGTTTTATACAGATACGATTTCAAATCTGAGTATAAAGAATTTCACGTATTAAAAAGTAATACATCCCAATCTATGGCCCCAATAAAACAACTGCGAAAACGTAAGCTTGAAAAACCCATACAGGGTTTCAATTATAACACTTGAGAAAAGCTTACAACCAAAAACTGCCAATCACTCTAGCTAAAAAAAGGACTTACTAAAAATGTGCAATGAAAAAATTATACCCGCGGAACTTCACCACTGGTACCAGAACTTGCCAGCCAAAGAAAGTCGTGATTATGTACCTGAAGAAATGTCTTCAAACTCAGAAGACGAAGAGTAAAAAAGATGGATGACTAGGTTTTTTAACTCTTTTTCGTACTTACAGTATTAGTTCAAAATCAAAGGCTGATCTTTTTATTTTAATACTTTTAGAAGTTTTTTATGTTTTATAACAGTAAGTAAGTAGTGCTTGCTGTGAGTGTCTGGGATTATAATATAATATTAAGTTCCTCTATAAAAAAAAACATGTTTTAGTTATTTTAGTTTGGAGTTACAAATAACGCCATTTTGAGAATTTTATGTTATTGTTGTGGTTTTTTTGAGTTTATATCTGTGAAGTAGAGTTTTTAAAACTGTTTATGCGTTGTTAATTAGTAAATAATGTTCATAAAGTTTCTAAGGTAATAATTAAGACTGATGAAACCTTTCTCGTTTAAAACGGTGTTTCTCGATTTAATTGTGATTAAAATAAAAAATAACTAATTGTAAGTTCCCTTAAAGCGAGAAAGACAATAAGTCACTAACTACATATTTAGGCTTTTAAAAAAGTTATTTGGAATTATTGTACAAAGTTTTTAATTGGTTTTGATACTAAATATATTTAGCTAACCACTTGTGTTTAATTTTTAAATCTAGACCCGAACCTACAACAATAATGTTCATTTGACTAAGTCAAAACTTTGGGCCCGTTTTTCTCTGACTTGACTTTTTGTGGGTTAATGACTTCTTGCACTAAGCCGACGATATCTTGTTGCAACTAATGATAGAAAACAGGAAAGATATACATATAGAATTGACAAGCTAACTGGTCACGTTAGCTTGCGTTCATTCCATACATCGTCTTAATTTTCTAACATAATTACGATCAATAAAATACGCCTAGTCTAGACCTACAGGGCATCTACATGTAGCGTCGCGCTGTTAACAGAATCATTTGAATAAATTAAACTTAATATTGGAGACAGCGAACCTTCTGCGAATCCTGTAGAACCAAATTAGAGAAAATCTGTATTGGTAACTTTTCAAGTTATTAACGCTTTTGTTTTTGTGTTAAATGTTCCAATATCTACACAAAAAACACGTTTTAAAATCACTTCATCAACTACAAAATTAATAATGAATGAGCATCCATGAGGTTGCCGGGTTAGAATAGTGCCACTCCATATCTTCCCGTGGATGTCGTAAGAGACGGCTAAGGGAATAAAGGCGTACAGTACTTTTAGGCGATGGGCTTGCAACCTGTCACTAATACACTGGTAAACATCTTAGCCTAAAAGTGCAAAATGTGGTTACAGAATTATTAACAAGTTTTTAGAGTTGTTGGTAATTCTGTAGCTCTGCCTACCCCACTCTGGGAATAAAGGCGTGAGTTTATGTATGTATGTATGTATGAGCATCCAACAACTTGTTCAAACCACCTACATTTATTTGACAAAGTTCCCAAGCTCGGGAATTACACTGAGCAGACAAGCGTGGAGATTAGCTGTCTCCTCAAAGCAGATATGCACGAGCGAGGCGAGACCTGCCTTGCGCAAGTGTGGACCCTGCTTTACGGCTTGAAATATTATTAGTTTTCAATCGCGTCCGCCGCTTGTCGCCGGATGCGTGTCCAACGATATTGATGGCCCCACTTTGCCGGCGATAATCGCATAGCGAATTTCACCTCCGCAACTCCACATTTAATTACCTACTCCTTTTAAATACCTTTAAATTACCCGCAATTACACATCACACAATGAAAAAGCAGATAAATCGCAATCAAATTTATGCTACCAATTAAATTAGAGCTGAAAAACACCGTTCGTAATGAGCCGACCGATGAAAGCTCTCATTTGCGGTGGCGAATTTCTTCGGAAACCTTTACGGCACGAATGAACGTTTTAGCTCAAATTAAAGTTTCGTTAAAATACCGCACTCTGAATATTCACGGGTCGCGAGGAAGTTAATGGTACACATAAATTTGACAGCGGTCCGTTTTTCTCGCAGTGGGCTTGCTCCCTTAACGAGACATCTGAATCAAAGACAATGGGTGGGCACGGTCGCTAAATTGAACTGTTTGAGGGTCCGCCTGTCACGTCACACGAGGGAGAAAAGGTGCTCGGCTTGATACTAATAGGCACTCAGTATACCTCGCACGCGCTTACACAAAAAAACGGCCGCAAGCTTTCGATAGCCACAAAAAGACCTGCAGCAAATGACATTTTAACAGGCAGCGTGGTTGCCATGATACGTTAAACACGGTAATTCATAGTTTATTAGCGGCCAATATAAATATCTAGTGCACGACGCGTCGCCGAACCAATTATGTTGTTATCCAGACTTGCGTTTTACATCACCTACAATTTATCCTAGTTCCAACGTTTAAACGCCTTTGATTTATTTCGTTAAGTTTCGATAAATGGGATAATTAAATTGTAAACGTGCCGTGGAAACGCGAAGTGGATATTAACACGTTTGCGTATTTGATATATTTCGGAATATGATGAATTACTTATAATGCTAGAGTAATTTATTAACTTTTACGTGAGTACAATTACTCTTTCACTAACTTAGATCACATCAATCGAAACTTTTTCGATTCATTCATACCTTTGCCACATGATGTATTGAAAAAATGGCCTCAAGTAAACTTTTCTCTCCTGCATAAGAATATTGTTTACCCCAGCGTCCAATTATGAATCTGTATCGCTCCGTTACGACTGTTATAAGCATCCGCAGTAGGCGCGGGGAAAAGCGGCGCGGGCGCAGATGTCCCCTAACAAGAGCGAGTGTCCGAGCGTTTGAACGCACGACGCGCGGAGAAATCAGAGTAGTAACCAACCTTTGTTTTTTATTTATTTATAACTAGCGACCCGCTCTCGCTTCGCTTCGGTTTATTTGAGTTTTCTATAACACACGTACATAAAACAAACATAAAATTTATTATACATAAAAACCTTCCTCTTGAATCACTCTATCTACTAAAAAAAACCGCATCAAAATCCGTTGCGTAGTTTTAAAGATCTAAGCATACATAGGGACAGACAGCGGGAAGCGACTTTGTTTTATAAGTACTATGTAGTGACTTAGCTGAGCCGAGCATTTATGAAGGGGCATTGTATAAACCTATATCCACAGCCATATGATAGAAATGTATGTACTCTTTGTAATACATAATACAACTAGCTGTTGCCCGGAACTTCATCCACGTAGAAGTCATCTATCGCTACTCGTGGGTAAATAGTACCATGTCCTTTCCCGGGATTAAAACTATCTTTATACCAAACTTTATCTAAATCGATCACTCGGTTTACCGGAAAAGTAAAACATACAGAGTTACTTTCGCATTTATAATATTAGTATAGACTCCTGGGGGGTTATTATGGCATGGCTATGCAGTTCATTTTACGGTGAGCGTTAAGGACGGAGCTATAACAGTTACATAACTCGGTCCCTTTCTCTCAGCGTAAAATGAATTGCCCATATACGTCATAATAACCCCCCTGAACACATAAAACAAAATGTCATAGCTAAATTTTACATAGAACATTTACACGACCGGCTTAAACATTACTTATATCAATGTTTCCAGCCTTTTTATTTAGGATACATTGACGATCATTACAATTTAGATGATTGATTAGGTAAATGCAATATAACTAATGTTTTTTTTTATTTTCAGGTAATACACTCATCACCGACCAATATGCTTCAATTCAGGTACATCGCCTCTTTGCTAAGGATTTATAAGTAAAAAAATATTATTAATGCTCTGAATGGTTGCGGACCACTGCCCAGTTTCTCCGGCATAACCAGTCAGCGCGCGCGCCGATGCATCGATCCTCGCTAATCGTAATTAACTACACTGGCCCGTGAAATCGAATTATGTCCACAAATCGATCTGGAACCATCTCATCTAGTCTAGCTCACTCTCAAAATGTTAAATGTCCGAAGGAAAATTAGTGTGCTGTGGGGCTATACAAGATGCTTAACGCTATCGAAAATGATTTTCGAAAACTGACAAAATGTCTGGGATTGCCGCGACCGTCTGTCAGCTTACGTCAATCCAATACTTTTTGGATAACGATAACGAACGCGGAATGCATCTTGTCTTTGGCCTCTGTTAACTCGCATCCCCTTTTTATGCATACGAGTAGCATGAAGAAAGCGAAAGAGTTACTTGATGGAAAGCGGGCTTTGAAGTCCATATTTACCCTGAGGGGTAAAATGGAATCTCTCTTTGCTAGCAATTTCACTAGCGGTCTCATCCTCCACGCCTCTACACCAGAACACAGCTATGACTGTAACAAGACTGCTATTTGCTTGCGGGTATAGTGGTAGCTTTCCAGAAGATACGGACTCGCGTAGCTTCGTTTAAATTTTTCAAATATGTTATTTGCTTTTTTGTCAAAACAGATAAAAGATTAATGAAACGGTGGAAATTAACTTGACTGGTCTACTTATTCAGCAGATAAAATAATGTAGGTACGAAATAATAATATCTGTTTTGGCCGCTATGAAAATATAAGTTTGCCAAAGTGCAGAAGAAGCCTTGGTAGAAGCCTCTCTCGACCTTGTTAATTAATACTTAACAAGTGTAATTTTTAAATTTAAACGAAAGCCCTTCTCGAACCTCCTGACGCCTCTTAAGGGGAACCTTTTTAAACCATTTTTTAACGTTACATATTCAGACAGCTTTCCGCAATTCCAAAATGGTAATGCGAAACGAAATCACGCTTCAGTAATTTATGTGTGGTAGGTCCGAGTTCATCGTAAAGAAAAGAAAGTTCTTAAATTATTGAGTGCGCGATTTTGAGCATATTGGAGTATTGTGCGGGAAATGAGATCAGAACCACTCGTCATTGACCCGCCACGCCCCCTGTTTCTCCCTCGTAATGACATGATGGGGTATGAAGATGGCATGCCCAGGGATCTGCCTTCGCTGGGTGGTATAATGATGTCCACTCGTGTGTGGTCGAAGACACTTCCGAGTACTTCGAATTCGATTTTTCGAACATAATTACTTGTAAATTACCGGACACGCCGCAAATATGTTCTGGCAATAAAATTTTAATTAGTTAATTGTAATGTTTGAAGGGAATTTTTGATACCGGACTGCTCCTTTAAAAAATAAATAATTTCCAACGACGACGCATACCTATACTACAGTGCAGAAAAAAAAAATTCGCTCATAAACCTTAACCAGTAACTTGACATGTTAGTGGAAAAAAACATCGATGTCGATAAACATTTTCTTGCATAGATAAATCGCGTCCAGTGGCAACCTTGCACTATAAGTTCTACACAGAATGTTTAATATTACTTTATCGTCCATCTAGTTATTCCCAGTTGATCGTAAAACACTATAAATGTACGATACTAACAAAAAGCCGCTTTACCGTTAATGGTTACTGACATCTTCGGCACATCGTCTGCACTCGACACTGGTTTGTGTAGAGGTGATCCAATTATCGACAGTCGATAAAATAATTCACGAGTCCCTACTTGGCATCGTTAAAGTAATAATACTGATCTCACACAGTCTTTATTAGGTCTTGCAGTTAGAAATCTAACGCGTGCCTTAATAATATCTAATGTCGTTTTAATGGTGTTTTATCCAGTTTTAGCACAGGTTCTCATTGGCTTATACAATGTAGATCTTATAGCTAAAATTTCAGCATCGTCAATCTAGCCGTCAACTTTTCGATAATCGCTATCATTTCTAGTCCCACATCCAATAAATTCCCATGACCCTCACCATATAATCGTCTACCTTTTAAGGGTATCAACTCACGCTTCTTCCACGAGCATCACACAAGAATTCAAACAGAATGGAGAAAAAACATCGACAACCGTTTCCCAGCTCTCGGAATTAGTGCACGCTTTCCGGATAGGCAAGATCAGTATGTAAAGCAGGTGGTCGCCGCGTAAGGCGTAATGGTGGAGGCTCCAGGAGTGTTCCTGCGCAGAGAAAGTCTTCCGACGCTTCTGCTTGGCTTGCGCATGATTAACGTTACCATTTTTGGCGCGTGACGCCATGTTGTTACGAGACCGTGTGATCTGTTTCAATTTTAATGATACGGTTGAATTCAGAAGCTTCCGTTATCGTAATGCGTTGATCGTACGCATAAATATTTTTTGCATATGAGACGACATTTTATAGGTACGCCAAGTTTTGAGGTTTTGAACGTGGTGGTAATTAAAAATAACCTTGGTTTTTTATACTTCCATGGTTATAAATTATAGCTTCGGCACTTAATGTGATGTAGATTTTTAATAGATTTTACAGATAGTAAATCATTTTTCTGTAGATAAAGATGACAAATTTCAAATTAAATCGGTGCTATTATTGCGCGTTGGTATTTCAGTTTTTTTTATACAGGAAGCGAGCCGGTTCTCGCCTGCGCATGAGATTATTGATTAAAATTATGATCGGCGATCACATAGGATGCTTATTATGACATCGTAGTAACAAAAAACTTCGTAAGCATAAGTAATTATTTGGATTAAATTATGTGTCAACAACATGACTAGAGGGCATTAAATTTAAATAAGTAACTAATAAAAACGCTTCGATTATTTACGAAAGTAATTAATAAAGCTTCTTGATTACAAATTCTCAATATAGAAGCTCTTCATAAATTCCAAGCAATTTTAAACACTTATTTATCTGATATTCTCCCGGGTCGGTAGCAAATCAATAGCTAGCCGCTCGAGCAGAAGCGTGCGCCCGCGCCACCCCCGCGCCATTGTGCTCACACCGCCATCTACCGGCAACTTTACGGCAACGCGCCTTCAGTAATGCCCCATACATCGGATATTTACTGTCTTCCTGATCATTTCTAATCGATATCAAGTAAATATCAATTTAAACGATGCTTATTGCCCATTGTTTCGTTAATTGTGTTAGACATTGTTGCCGCTGGTGCCGCTTTGTTACGTTATGGCCTTGCAGCGTATCTCCACGATCATTTTGAGATACATACACGAGTGTTGCTGGCCAATTATTGTAATGCTAACCACGGGTCTTTATACATGACAGTAAATAACCAACGGAAAATAAATAAAAAACATCTTGGAGCGCTGTTCTAGTCGGTAAAACCTTTTGACATGTTAAATATCGTATTGGTTCTAACTCGGCACCTATTTCTATAAATATAAATATTAGCACAATCTGGCATAAATTGACCTAGTCCCAAAGTAAGCTCTAGGCTTGTACTATGGGTACAAGACAACGATATAAATATATAGAAAACATCGAAGACTCAGAAACAATCACCGTGCTCATCCCAAAAATAATTGTCCATACCGGAAATCGAACCCAGGACCACTAGCTTCATAGGCAGGGTTAGGCAGGGCAGGGCACCAATTACGCCAACGCGTCGTCTAAATGAAATAAGAGCTACTAGTATCGTCTCTGAGTTATAAATATAAGACAAATTGTTAAGTTATGCAATCGATACAATGTAAACGAAGCCGCGCCCAAAAGCTAGCCAAACATAACCTTCCACAACACTAAACCACTCTACTTCAGGTCACATAAATCACGCGGGCGTTTAGCAACGGCGATACATCAACCAGTCCATCGAGCCGCGGGGGTTCCGTAACAATGGCGTTATCATTGAAAGCCACTTATTAATTAAAAAGGCATTCTGTACACGCTTTTAAGGCAATCTCGGTACAGTTTTTTTTATATTTTTCCCATCCAGACCATCCGCTCCAGAATTTGCATTCATCTTCGTAAAGTAATTGCTTGTAAAATTGCCAGTTTAGTCCTGAGACCAAATTGGTGCCGTCCTGGTACACTAGTCAACGATTGAGAAATTGATAGTCTATTCAACGTCAACTGATTTTTATGTGATGGCTAAAGGTCGGGGCGGAGTTATAGCAACAGTTGTCAAGCTGACCGACCGGGCCTTTCGAGACCGACAAATTTATCGGCGTTTAATTAATTAAAGTTAATAAACATTATAAAGCTTTTACATACAACACAGAAATAAATAACGGGGGACAATCTCACAACAACTAGACCTAAGTCCCAAACTAAGCTCTGGACTTGTACCTATGGGTACTATGCAATGTTAAACATACTTACGTGGAGAAATACATACTTATCACACAAATTAGTCCTTATGTTATAACTATCAAATAAGAGTAACAAATCAGGGGAATATGTCACACCAATTGGCCTAGTCACGAACAAAGCTCTAGGCTTGTATTATGGGTACTAGCCAACGATATAAATACTCATATAGAGAAACATATAGAAAACATCCATGACCCAGGAACAAATATTCGCGCTCATCACACTAATATCAGCCCTTACCGGGAATCGAACCGGGGACCGCTAACATCGTAGGCAGGGTCACTTACCAACTAGGCTAACTGCGTCGTCGTAAAATCTATAACGCAAGTGTTGTAATTTTTACTCCACTAAAGTATCACAACGCCTTGTTTAGTTATAAAAAGGTCATCTAGAATTTGAACAGCTATTTGTTATTCTCTATCGTTAAAATAATTGACAAGCGTAATATTTCTTTGACAGCCGGCTTGCGCGTACCCAATTTATTGTTCATCGAAGTGTCGTCCGCAGCATTAGCACTTAACAATTGGCTTCCATATCGTCCTGAGGAATCTGCCTGACATTTGGGACTAATGCCAAGGCCCGCGGAAACCTATGTGGGCAGCATTGTAAACATTTGTCATTGTTAATTCGCGTTTAGAAATATTGTGGGGCTTCTTGTTCTGTGGGATGATGTCCCAATGTGTTTTGCATACTGGCTGCCTATCTGCACCCTGATCTGAAGGTGTATTCAAATTTGTCACACGTTTGCGTATGGCCTAGTTGATAGTGACTTTATCTACGAAACTAGCGGTTTCAGGTTTGATTCCCGGTACGGGTAAATATTATTTGTGTGATGAACTTGAGTAGGTATTAGTTTCTGAGTCTTGGACTCAAAAGTCGATACATCTCTGTTGTCGACTGTACCCATGGTACAAGCCTAGTGTTTATTAGTGGGTGTATTTATGTGAGATTCTCCTTTGGTATTTAGGGTTTTTCTTTCTTACTGTCACATACCACATTCGGAAAAAAAATATTTTATTTATGAAACCTAAAAAATGTAATAAGGAATATACCAGTTACAACGATTTGCGGTTTTTTGAGATATATTATATATGGACAATATTTATCACACAACTAGCGACCCGCCCTCGCTTCGCTTCGGTTAATGTGAGTAAATCGATTAATGGGCTATCTAACACGGAAATATTTTTTCAAATCGGACAAGGAGTTCCTGAGATTAGCTAGTTCAAGCAAACAAACCAATAAACAAACAAACTCTTCAGCTTTACAATATTTATTAATTTTATTAATTTATTAGTATAGAAGTATAGATAATCATTAAAATTGGTAACTTGTTTTTACATTGCGCAGATGAACACTAGCTAAACTTTTTTTTGAGTCTGTGTTGTTTCAATCGCTTTTTTTAAATTGTCTTTAATTTTTGTGTCGTTACCCTCCCCTCATTTTCTTCGATTTCAACTCAACGATTTGTTTATTTTCGCTCAACATCTGTGTCGAGTTTACACCGTGTACGCGTTAAAACGTTTTCCCATTCAACACCATTCCACCATTTCTATCGTGACTACAAAGTCAAAAGTGAAACTTAATTACACAAATTTGATCGTATTACTAGATCATGCAAAACCTATCTACGGCAATCGATCACCTGTTCCATACCGTTCCACCATCACAAACAAAGCAGCTACCGTCATCAAGCTCCGCCATTACGCTGCTATGAAGATCTTGACCTCCAAGACTGCTATTACACGCGCTATTACAACCCCCCGAATGGCTCCGAATAGCTCCGACTGGCTCCGATCGGCCCCGATTGGCTGTAATGACAGCTCTCGGGTGCCGCACCGGCTCATTCCGCCGCCATTGATCCCGAAGGTCGGCGGTGATGTGTCTGATTAGCTGCTGGATTGCGTTCCTGCCACTTAATTGTTCGCCTCGGTAGGAAGTTCGCAATCGCAGTTCGTTGGGATATCTCGAAACCATTCGTTCTTACGTTTACTTTGTTCACTTTTGGCACTAGTTTTTGAAGTCGTTCTCTATTAATTTTAGTCAGTTTATGAGGCTACTGATGTTTTAATTGTTTGGATATTAGTTGGTCACACGCGTGAACGACTGAAATGATTTAATAAATTGGCCGCATGACGTGTTTCGTTTTGGAAATTTTGGTCACGGGGATAAGTTAGTCATTTTGTACTTTAAGCAACTTAGACTTTAAAATAGCTCAGCTGTAGAGGACGTTTAACAAATGTAACTTTTATAAAAAGTGGGAGTCGTTGAGAATATTATAGGAATACAAGTTATGAAGTTACAAGCTTGCGTGAAAATAGCGTAAGGTTTAGCATGGAGGAAAAAAAAATAGTTTATACATGATCCTTTGCAATGCTTTGTGTTATTTTATTTGGTGGTTAATACCGTTAAATTGAATATTTACATACATACCAACGATTAGATAGATAAAACCCCCTATAATATAATGGTAACCCAACCGATTTTCATGAAACCTTGCTAAGAACCACCGCTAGAAAACCTGCTTTCAAATATAAAAACTGCATCCAAATCGGTTTACCCATTTAACAGCTACGATGCCACGTACAGACACGCATAGCGTTTAAGAAAGAAAAAGAAAAAAAAACGTGACGAACGGAAAGAAATTACAAAGAAATACGCACAGAAAAATTATGAAGTAACGATATACATAAAGTCTGTGATCGAATTCGAGATCAAAAATGTAAACAAACGGATTGCCATCATAAAAAAACAAATCCAAGTGATGGTTACTTTAAAATCAATGAAATAAAAATGAAAATTATAATATGCAGAGTTATATAATAATGTGTGAAGACACTTAGGTAAACAGTATATATACTTTTTTTTATTCCGTATTTATGCTGTTTGAATAAAATATATGGAGTTTTAATTTATGCCACTGGCAATGGTAAGAAGTTTCAAACATTTGGTTAGTAATTATAATAATTATAATATTATTGTCTATTAAGTATTCAGAGTTAATAGTTTTTCTTTAATATTTTAAGTGGCATATGGACAGCATTCGTGGACATACCCTTATAATCTGTAGGCATTCGTTTTTTGACATCTGTCGAATGAATGTGCTTCGCTTCTTATCTTTTCGTTTATCCTTTGGTATCGTTGCTTTTTGTTGTTAAGTTTTTGTTTCTTATTAAGTTTTGGTTTTATTTTCACCCTATATCCCAGTCATAATGATTACACTGAACTGAACTGACTAAACTAGAATGGACTAACTGTAGGTGTCTAAAAGTCTTCCAGACAATATCTTACTGAAAACCATGTAGGTTTCGGTATTTATATTTGCTGGCTAACATTCATACATTTAAAAAAATACATTTGAAAAATAAGGTTGCATACCCCTGGAATGTCACTTTGACATTGACAATTGTATGTTTACATTTTTGATCTCGAATTCGATCACAGACAATACAATTCTTAGATATTCTATTACTTTTAGGTGCTATAAATCGATATTCCGCATTTCAGTTACATTCTAAACCACATCAAATCAGCGCCAGCTTAAGGATAATCGTCGAGTTCGCCGTCGACGTAAATCAATCCATTCGATACAACATTATGTACAACATGGCTGGATCGCGACTCGTTATGGGCACAGATGTTCTAATGGCATACAATTATGACGACCAAACGACCGCTGATAACCACGCCACTGACCAATTTACATACTCGTATGCTCCGGCGTCCACAAACTAATATGTTAAAACGTGCCTACGCACTAAAAGGATATGTATATAGAGTAATATTGGCGGATTTACAGGGTATCCTTGTGGGTCAAATCGTACAGGAACCATCAAGAATCGAATCAGCACTTATTGGTTTAAATTATTTAAAATTTAAAAGAAAAAAAGAAAGAAAATGTATTCGTGACAAACATAAACAAGAACAGATTAAAACGTACTAGGAGAAAATAACCACGAAATGGTCCCAACTCAGCGTAATGCTTGCTTTAAAGTCAGTTACCACCTCTATGTCCCTGTTCGATTTAATCCACACTTGGACATCCTGTATAGGTATTAAATCAGTGGAGTTTACACAAAGATCTTTTTTTTTATATTTTGGAATAATTCTTCCTATAAATAAATCTTCAACGTTACTCATACACCGTTGAAGTATTAACTATTGAGGTAAATATCCAACTTTATTTTGGTCGAGTCCGGGTTCGACGTTCGATGGGCAAACTATAGCATCCCGATGAATAAAAGAATAAAAATATCAGTAAAAAAGAGCCTTTAAGTTTGACTTTATAACCTATTTTTAAATATTGCTAGACAAAAAAACCAACCGGACAAATCCTTTTTGTCAACAGTCCTAATAATAGGAGAACAATAGTTCTTTAGCTACAATAGCGGACTTCAAGCAGGATAGCGATCAACCTCTTTTACCTGTTCAATTAGTTCAGGTCACCTTTATTTAACCTTTCTTTATACAACATAAAACCTGCAAAAAATATCGTGATAACCAGAACACAGATCGTGTAACAAAGATTTGTACAACTCATTTCGCTAATTAGTTTTTATTCTAATTCAAATTGTTGGCACAGTTTTAAAAGGATTTTATCGTCACTTGTTTTACATTTATTGGTTAAATGAACCAAACTGAATCGTGACATAATTACTTTAACAGTGTGATTTATGTCAATTGAAGTAGGTATGCAATGAAAATTCGTTTTGTAAAATGAACACCCTTTGTTTTAAACACATGGTGTCCATTTTTATTCATCTATAATAAAACATGAGAGCATTTCAAATTGTAGGTACGACAAAGGTCAAACCTATATCAATTAGTTCCTATATCATAACTGAACATGTGTCATTACATGTACATAAGTAATAGGCGATCAATAGATGCAGCTCGCAATGGCCGGGGAGGAGACAGCCTTGCCCGCGTTCTTGGCACGATAAACATCACTTGTCAACATTTATAATGATACTAGAGCATTAGGTTGCGGTTTGAAAAATACATTTGCTAAATTACGTCGGCCTGCCAGGTCTCTAGGAGTACCTAACAATCAAATAATGCTTGTGTCTTGATGATGTTGCGGGTATTACTAACGAATATAGGGTTTTTTTAACGGACACAGTTGATAGAATTCGTAAGAAAAATAAAGGGTGTTAATAAAGTATTATCGACAAGGTATAAACTAAATTGTGGCCTAAATATAAAGTTTAGAAATTTAGGTAATATTAAATACAAATAAAGAACACTTTACTAGTGGTTTTTTACTGCACTTTGTATGGATCTTAGATCAACCATAGGTATTGAAAATATTTAAGCAAGATAGAAAACAAAAGTGAATTTAAGAGCTACTAAGGCTTTGAGTAACCAATGATGGCAGTTATTTATTTTTAATTTATTCATGTTATTATCTAGACCGTAGTCCTATTTTCCCTTCGGTAATAAAGTTATATGCCATGCATATAATTAACACATCAGCCATTAAATTACACTTAGGTTACGTCATGTTTGTCTGCACACGCATGAAACAGGTACAATGGCCGACATGTAGGGTATCACATGCTAATTTTAGCCTTTGAATTGACCATGGAGGTATGAAACGCAGAGAGTTATTAAAGCTTATACATAAGAAACACGGATTAAGATACCTACTTGAGCTAAACGGGACGTTGCTGATAGTTTTCCAAGCTAATATAATCTAACAGAATAACTGCCGTAACGTAGCTCGCTGTTTCATGTATTTTTTTGAACTAGCATAGTTGCAACCAACATATTTTTTTAGATATTTTAACATTTCCAATAAAATCACTTTTATATTTAAAGTGATTTTTATCTTTTTGTAATATATACATTGCAAAAAAATTAACATAAAATGTTGATTTTGCTAGTTTACAATAATTTCAGTAAGTTCGCTAGAATAGATTTGAACACCCTTTAATAACGATGCCTAAAGCCAAGCGTTTCATATAAAAATCATCTCCATCCACATTACTGCACACGGCAACATACGCAACATTAATCGCATATGAATTAATTAAGTGCGCATGCTCACGCGGGGTCAGGCCTGAATCCTCAGGAACAATGCTAACCGCTTTATTAACATCACCGCCTATAACTGGAACAGGTGGAAGGCCAGCTATTGATGCTGTGTCTATGGAAATCCTTGCCGTCATATAATAACTGAGACTATTGAGGTTGGTCTGTACGTGATACTGTAAGGCCGTCTCTACTGAGCAAAACATTAATATTTTTTTGAATTGACGCGAATAGTTTAACTTGTTATTTGTGAGAAGAATGAGTGAGGCCAGTTTTTAGTAACATCCTGTAGTTGGTTACAGAAATGCTGTTCTCATAGATAATAATTAATTAAACGTGACAAATAATTTAAAAGCAATTAATAAATACACCAGCAGCGCAGTGGTAGTGATGATGTTTTACAATATATGGCAAAACATTACTAGAATAATAAATAAGCTGTATTAAATTTTAAATCCTATAAATGATATCCGTTTTTACCCAATTTGGAGTTATATCGTCGCCTTGAAATCATTAAAATGCGGTATAGCCATTTTTCAACTCTTTATGAATAGCTAGAAAATCATAACCGATACAAGATAAACTTGATTGCCTTTATTAAATTGTTTCATAATCATAATAATAATCGTTACAAGAATATGCATTTGATAATGATAGAAATACATCTTGGACATGGACAAAGACAGGTGGATCGTTATTTCTAAAATCAACCTGTATTATAGGCTTTTACTCCATCGAAACAACTACTGCAACATAATTCAGGACACCATGTATACTTATAGCTAAAAGGTGATCTAAAATTTTGAAATTAGATTTTCCACTACCTCTCGCTATTTTGGATCAATCAGGTCAATCGGATGTCCAGAAAAAAATCGCTTATTCCTAAATAGGAAAGGCTGCATAATCTGACAGGCCTCACTTTCACCCGCGAGAGAGTAATTATTAAGGCGTAAAGTACGTGTGCGCCGGAGTGATAATGTGTGACACCTGTTGTTGCGCCGCGCCGGCTGCGCCCGCGGCGACAAAAACGCGCAATAGCTTATTGTAAAGCTGGGGGCACATGGGTACGAATGATTGATTGGTTTTGCGCGCGAGGAATGCAGATGATCGTCTTGTTAGATATACAAAAAAGCAAATTGATCTTGGTTAAAATAAAATAGGCAAAGAAAGTTCGTATTTTTTTTATGATGCGATTTATTTACGTCAATGTTAACGCCAATTTTTTGTATGCAGTGTTCCTTTTAAATGTACCATCTCAAAAAAAACATTAATTTTGTACTTTGACGACGCCTTGAGGTTGTTTATAAAGAAAAAAATCAAAAGATCATAAATGTCTATAGAAAAAATACGACTTAAATCTAACAATTGCTTGTGGATCAGTAAACCTCTATATTTTTTTTTCCATAATTCAATGGTCATACTTTGTAATAACAAAGCGTATCCAGTTGGTCTTGCTGTAGTCAAATTTATCAATCCATTTTTTCGGATCCCTTTGACTGCCATACATATCGTTGGTCATAATGTATTGTTAGTTATACTTTTTTTTGTTTATATTCTTTCAGGCTGAAGTTAGTTTTGGTTAGTTTTATAAAAATCCTGAAAAAAAACCGTGTCCTGAGAAAAATTCATTATGATTATGACTAAAAATTATTATGGCAGTCAATAGAGCCCCATTATTTCTATGCGTGCGTTAAGGATTCTCTACCAGACCCGACCCATTTCAATGCTCATTTAAGTGATAACATAACTGATCGAGCCTTAGGGAGTAACCGATGCAACAAGGATATTATTAGTATTCTTATATTGTATTACACAACGGCAGAAGAACCAAAAATGATTTCACCTAGTGTGCATCCTGCTGAACCTTACACACCCAACCTTAATTATTACTCAATTAACCGTTATCAATTTCATAACCAAATAATTCAGAACGAGCGCAAACCTGTCCGCCGGCCACATATGTACGAGTAGCTAATCAGATCGAATTATCGTAATATTCGGTCAGCGGCAACTAGCTAACTTTCTCATTATTTGTGCATAAATTATTGCTATCTTTACGACGTAACACTAAGTAGGCAATTGATAGAGTAAACAAAATTTATTTATAGCTTATTTATAAGTTAGTGGGTAGATTGATTGGCGTTTAGTCCAGTTGGTTGGTAGTACGTGCCTTCGAAGCTAGCGGTTCCCGGGTTCAATTCCCAGTATCGGCAAATATTGTGTGATGTGTATTTGTTCCTGAGTCCTAGGCATTTTCTTTGTATTTAACTAGCGACCCGCCTTGCTTCGCTTCGGTTTATGTGAGTTTTCTGTAACGCCCAAGAGTTTGTTACCTACACATAAAACCCTTCCTCTCGAATCACTCTATCTATTAAAAAAACATCTTCCAAAATCCGTTGCGTAGTATTAAACATCTAAGCATACATAGGGACAGACAGACAGACAGCGGGAAGCGACTTTGTTTTATACTATGTAGTGATATGTATTTCTTTATATGGGCATGTTTATCGTTGTGTAGTATGTACAATAGGCCAGGCAACGAATGCTTAAAAAGGGTATAGAGGAAAATGAAATAACTTTTGATTATGTTCGCCTCCTAACTAGTCCAAACAAAGTTACGAAGTCAAAAATTATATTCCAATAATTTCCCTCTATACCTAATAGTGGCCGCCTACAAGCCTAGAACTTAGTTTTGGACTAGGTCAATTTGTATGAGATTTTCCCCTTATATCTATACTAATATTATAAAGCTGAAGAGTTTGTATGTTTGTTTGTTTGTTTGCTTGAACGCGCTAATCGCAGGAACTACTGGCCCGATTTGAAAAAATCTTTCAGTGTTAGATAGCCCATTTATTGAGGAAGGCTATATGCTATATATCTTACTCACATAAACCGAAGCGAAGCGAGGGCAGCAGGTCGCTAGTTTATTACAATTACGTTGTATTTATGCAACACCCCTTCTACTTACTTGATATAGATAACATATGCGTTTATGCTACCTTTTATTTTTGTTTTTCCTATGACTATTCTTTTGAATAGGCACTTTAGCACATTCCTAATTTCAAACAAAAAGCACATGAAATACTGTTTTTGTGATGTTTTCCATGTATCCGTGCCAATTTGAGCATCGACGCAATCCTTTTAAAATTCCGCTGCATTATTCAGATAAATTGAATTTAAGAATCATGTCCCCAAATGTAGGTAGGTACCCTGTGAGTTTTTCCTCGGAACAATTTAAGTTTCTACAAGTTGTTGGACCTAGTAGTGTAAAACTAAATTTAAGGTCTTTGTCAATAGGTGTACTTGTTTAACCGTTAAAGAATAAGGTAATACAAATCTTTTTTTTTACCCCTATTGCAAATATTGTTTACAGATTCGGTTAATTTACTGTCTAGTTAAGAATAGGTATCAAAACGTAATCAATACTATAAAAAAGGGTAAAGACAATGTAGTATAAGGATTGAATGTAATGACATGTATGGTAGGGTGTTCAAAGATGTCAAGATGTTTTTCAAACAATTTATACCATTAGGAAATTAAGTATTCCAGAAAAAACACAAAGGACACTTTCCGACAAATGTTACACGTTCTAGGTACTTACGAGAACCGACAGGTTCCCTTTTAAAAGACATGAAAAAACTTGCTTTTTATTTCGTTATAACTGTCATCATCACTCGACCCGCGTTACAAGTCATGCAAAGTAAACTCCGAGTATACATTCACTTGTTAAATTTAATCCGACTGGACTCTGCCAATATTATTTCGCTGTGCTTCATGGATTTACGCAATTTATGAAGTAGACGTTCAATAAAATTGAAGAAGACGCTAATGGACATGCGATAAAGGCATGGCCACCTACGTGTTGAATATTGCTTAGAAAACTTACATATATCTATGAAGTATCCTATGTTTTATTGGTTAAGTGTATCATTGGAAACGTGGTTCAAAACATCTTTATTTTTAACATTCCGTCAATATTTTTGGATGATTGTATCATTTCCCAATTTATTTATTTTTCTTGGATAATAAAACGTACAGACCTAGTTTTTAACAATATCTACTTCCTCTTAATCCAAAACACTAACCGAAAATTGTAAAACAAACCATGTTTACACCGTCACTGAAAAAGTCAAAAAATGTGTAAAGAACCTCATCTGCGTTTATCGCGTGACAAAATTTGAATAGAACAGCCGTCACTTTTTGACACGCATATTAACGGATGCTTTATCAAAATTTTGTCACGCGATAATTCACGCGATGTTTGTCACGGGATGAACGCAAGCACTAGGCCCGCAGGTCCAAGGCACTCTGCGCATCCCACGCACCCCCCCGCGCGCGCCGCAATCAAACCGCGATACATCATTTTAATACTGGACAAGTCACTGCAAATCCAAATCTCCAATTCAAATGAAATGCCCGGTACGTGCCCTAATGGCGCGCCATAAATTACCGGAGCAGTTTCGTTATCTCCACGTTCGCGTATTGAATTTCATAGAGATTATGGCCCGGCAGAATATTTACACAATGCAAATGTTATGCATATTCTATGGCGGACATAACTTTGCGCTAAAAGTCAAGTGCCAATGGTGCTGTTAGGTGGTTTTTGTACAGGACATGCTTTTATAATGCTGGGTTTAAGTCAACGAGGGAGAAATAATTTCAGCGATGGGTATAAAATAGTGTTTACATTATTAATTTCAACTCGTTAGCTTGAAATTAATACCTCAATAGTGTTAGGAGGTAAAACTATAGTGAATAAACTTACATATCTTCACGCCTGTCTCCCAATGGGGTAGGCAGACACTATGGAACGCCAGGGGGTCCAGACAAGATGCACACGCCGTTGTCGTTTTTCTGTTCTATCGTCTTGAAATGTATGGGATCACGAATTGATCACGTGGTTTATCGAAGAGAATAGAAAAGTACCTAGCCAACATTACACTTTTCGTTTTTCGTAAATATTTTGAAACGAACAGAAAAACGCTCAGAGCTGTCACAATGACAAAATCCATACAAACGGCTAGTCAAGTGGCACTTTTGACGTGCATTCTGTTCTGTATTCTACAGTAAAATGTAGAAAACTATTCTCTCGCCTAAGACTTGCAGAAAAGCGCTCGGCGCTCAAGAGAATAATCAAAATGGCGATTTTTGAATCAGCTGTGCGTGACTTGTTATTATTCAAGCGGTGATAAATCAAGTTTTTGAATTGTTATTTACCAAATGATGTATTCTTTGTGACTATTGTGAGCTGCAAACAATGAAAAGTGTTTAATTAAAGTATCCGAATCGTCGTGGTCGTCCGAATCAAGACCATATTAGAAGTGTCGAAGCTTTCTTGTGAGAAAGATTTCCTACACATGAATTACTCTGCTACAATAATGTAACAGTAAAACAACTTTGGACTCAGGTACCCTGGCTGCAAGAGTACGAAGGGTAGTTCTATTCGAAGTAAAGGTAAGGATGATGTGAATTACGGTAAGCACCTGACTAGGTACCTACTCACAAGAATAACAACCTAAATAAACATGTAGCTATATACTTATTTAATAAATGGTTATTTTTGCAGGTTCCGTGTATTTGACATGGTGTGTGGCCAGGGATATGACCAACGGAAAATGGTTATCATGCAGCACCTAGGTAACTAGTAATGCAAGCACTCAAACAACTAAGACATGGATGTTGTGACCGCAAACAAAGTCGATTGTTAATTTGCTAAGCATCAGTGAGAGGTAAGTACCTAGGTATATCTTCTTTCAACACTGAATACTTTCTCTGTAAGCGCACTGTTTCCCTTGATATTATGGTGATGAATGTTATGGTGACGTCATGAAATGAAAATTTATTATGACATACCTACTTAATTAAGGTTAGGGCCTCCTAGAAACCATTTATTATAAATGCATACTTATAAGTATTATGAGGTCCCACATTCCCATTAATTATTCTCTTATATGATGTGCTTTATATCTTGGTAGGTAATAACCCATAGAATTTTAAAGTTATGATAAACCTGATTGTTGTGCTATTCCATTTACACAGGTTTGAATCTGCTGTTCTAGTTGCACTTTCTAAACTAGGTTCAAGCTACTGCAGGAGGTCATTGATTTTAAAAATGTTACTTAGGTAGGTACTCTTTTATTTTTCCACTAGGTATATACAAATTTTGGACTCTCTTGTTTGTTATAGTGTAATTTAGTCAGATTGTTGTTTAGAAAATACTGTATACCTACCTAAATAAGCTTATTCAAAGCCATGTCCGTCTAATATAAAAATAAATAAAGCCTCAAGATTAGTTTAGTCGTTCTGGCGTGAATGAGTAACTAACATCCAAACTTTCACATTTATATAATATAAGTGAGAAGAAAGATACTATCTACCACAAACCAAGTTCATAAAAGTTCCATCCACCTTTGCTTGAAAAAGTTACCTACTGAGTGCTTGTTTTTTTTACATTACAGGCAATCCAGAGTACTCAGGGGCCATGGATAATGACTATAATGAGGGAGCCGCATCAAGCAGGGAGAATGACAATGATTTGCATGGGGAGTGTTTCAACATTGTTGGAATCAATTATGATATACTTACCTGAAAAACTGCTCTTACAGTTATTATTTTGAATAACATTTTGTTAAAATCTAATTAAAGCTTTAACTCATGAAGTTGTCATGAAAACCAATAACATTTGCATGGCAACAAATGTAATACTCAAGTGAGTTAATGGTGTTTCTTACGAAATAAAAGACTTAAATTATTGAATATGGATTTAATTTCTTCCTTTTTATTACCTATGTACATATCAATTTACAAGAGCTGCCATAAATGGAAACATGTGATTGCTGATTGTATAAGTCCTGTCTTCTTAAATGCAGTTTAAACATCAATCCTTATAAGTACCTATTTGAACTAAACACACATGTACCTAGGTTTATTTCACCCATTCAATCCATTTGTGGCAGCTTTAGAGAATCGACCAAATGAACAAATGGAGTCAATACATTAAATAGTTCCATGATTTGTTTTTGTATTCAATTTGGCAGTGATTTTGTTACCAAACTATTACAAAGACTTATACAGAACTATAATTATACTTAACTATATTAGGCCGTCTAAAATTCCAAACAAGGATGTTAATAGGAGTGCCTACATATAACTGTCCTTGTTTCCAGATTACTTAACTTGAAAATCAATTCATTACAAATATTTGCCCTTAACGAGGATCGAATCCGGGGCTGCTAGCTTTGTAGGCAGAGGACCAACTAGGCTAACCGTGTCATCAGTGTCGCTTTCTGGTGATTTCATTGTTGTATCTACTTATATCACATAACTGACCGAACCAGTGCTCAAAATATGATGACGCACCGTTAATTTAGCGACGTATCTTATGCGTCACGTTTTTAACGCATACTGTGTTGGTGCTCAAAATACGCATGTTGGATGCGTCAGATTTTGGTTCAGAGAAATTTGGCCAGGATGTAGATCTTTACGCGTGCTGACACGCAGACTTGCTCAGGCTTGGAGTTCAGCTTAAGGTGAGGCCAGCAAGGGTTCCCCGCTACCTGCACTAGCTTTGGCAAGTTGGATCTGGATATGAACTCTGTAAAAAGTCAAATATAAGTTGAATTATACAAATTTCCTAAAGATTAACTTTTGTCACAAAAATAGTATTCTTCAACTTTTGTGCTATGATTATGTCGATACTAGCTTCTGCCCGCGACTTCGTCCGCGTAGATTTCGATTTACGTCATTCCCTCGGGAACTTTTAAATTTTCTGGGATGAAATGTAGCCTATGTGTTAAGGGCTATTCCCAGTTGTCCACAACCCTATTGTCCACACTGGGAAAAAAAAACCCAGTACTTCACACCCTCGAAATTATGTGGACATTTCACACTAATTAATTTGACTGAACTGTGTTAGTTTAATATCTACTAAAGTACATAAATAAAAACTAACTAAAAACTTGTCCACAGTGTGGACAAAGGGGTGTCGACAACTGCGAATAGCCCTGTGTTAATCCAGGCTATAAGTTATTTCCATTCCAAATTAAATCCAAATCCGTCCAGCCATTGCAGCGTGAAGGAGTAACAAACACACACAAACTTTCGCATTCATAATATTAGTAGGATAAATACCTAATGATATGTTATTTATATACCAGGTGGCTACAAGTTTTTTTTTACTAGTGCCATATTCATTTATTATGAAATTTCTAGTAACATTCTTACTCTCACAAATAGAATTACTTACTCTTTACTATGGATAGGTACTTTTATAGAAAACCTAGCAACTAGCCCGCGTCTTTGTCTTTACTAAGTTTATAATTGTTTATGAAAACGTAATTCCTGAGTGTAGCCGAAGTGCAAAATAAAAATTACAAACATTCATAAATAGATTAAAAGAATTTTAATTTATGCAAACCAACATCCAAACAGATTATGTACAGATGTAGTAGGTAATCATACGCCAACATGTTTTGCTGGATCTTGCTATTTTAGTCAACTTTTAGTACCCACCAGTTAGCTAATTAACAAACAAGACAAAGTTATCCTAGAACGATTGTTTACTACATCTGTAGCAATATTACAAACTAGGTATTTAGAGATTAGAGATAGAGAGTTTAAGCACGTACCTAAAAACATCTAAACCTACGTAGTATGTAGGTTATAGTAATCCTTCTGTAGACACAGTTTTACTTAGCTTGTGATATCACAACAGTAATTCGTCGAAGTGTTTTTCGCCCTGACTAGGCCCTTTTTTGCCCTTATTAGTATCACAGACCAGCCCGTTACTTTGCTTATTGTCTAAAACATGTTAAACATCAAAACTATAGACGCAAGACGATACTTTAACTAAAAGAAATATAAAAATAATTATTTACAAGCCGAAATTATAACTTCAACTGCAAATAAACTTTTGACAGTTGATGTACACTTGACACAGCGACACTTGACGTTTCAATTTGCGCGAAGCATAGACAATTTAAGGCTAAATCATCATTATAGCGCACATTGAGGACATCGTAGAATCGACAGCACGTTTTTCTGTTCTAACTCCTTTTGTCTAGCATATTTTGGACGCTAACGCCTAGGCGTTCAATTTTGTAGAAAGGAAAACGCCTGGAAGCGTGTGCATCTTGTCTGGACCCCCAGGTGCACCGATCTAAACGCACAATTTTCGCTTCCACTACATTCATCAATCTCTTCATGCACGTACGTCGGTTTCTCAGTCAGTCAGTTACTCAGTACATCGCGAATCTGATCACCGTACGTCCGACCGTATAGAAAATAAAATTATATTTAGTTCAGACAAACAACCAAAATCAAACGAAAGAACTTACAAACTTACTTAAAACGACACTATAATAATCTAACAAACCGCTACCAGTGGGCATTGATCCTGAAATGCTAGCAGCATTGACACATTGAATGGCAATGCTTAATCTTTGTGCCAAGTACAGGCCAGCATTTTTATCACTATAAACTATAGTTAATCTGCTTATGAGAACATTGTTTATTGTATTTATTAGTCATGTAATAGTAATTTCGTCAATGGATCATTTCTAGTACATACACACATCGTAAAACAGATCGTTAAATTTAATGGTTTATGTACAGTACAGAGCCGTCTATGTTATTTGTATTGTGCCTTGGTAGCTTCGGTGCAGTGATTTATTTTATGAGTTGAGGTACCTATAGGTACTTTTAACGGACCCAACAATTAATAGCTTACCTTAGAAAGAGCTCAGAGAGCTGTTTTAAAGGTTTCAACCTTCAGGCCCTTTCTTTTTCCAACAATGGAGCTGTACCAATCATGCAAAGTCCTAACTGTCCGGCAACTTTTCATCTTGTCACTAACTCTAAAACAACATACAGCTGCACCGTACAATCCTGAAATTAATAACAAAAGACGCAAAGACATAGTTTTTGTCCCATACAGCACCTCCCACGCCTTCGCACACAAATTCTTCCCGTTTCTTGGCCCTTATTTATATAACAAAATTAATAGAATTCTAAACATCTATAACCTAAATTTAAAAATGTGCAAAGCCAAAGTTCTGACATGGCTTCTAGGTCTATCGTATGTTGACACGGAAAATCTGCTGACGATTGCAAGGTGACAAGTGATTGTATTATAATGTTTTGTAGATTAATTGTTTTTTTTTTATTTTCTGCTAATTATTAATGTTTTGATGTAATTAATTAATTACTAATATAGGTAAGCGTTTATAAGCGTTTATTACTGTTTAAAGGTATATTGTAATTAGATTTAGATTTTAGGCTCAATTAATGTCTAAAACACAGGTTGCAATTTTTTTTTGTCACCTAGCTTAGACATCATGTAATTTTTATTTCCTAGACCTAAGATCATTGACTGTTTTGCTTTTTATACTATATATTGTTGTTCTTTTAATTTGGAATAAATGATTATTATTATTATTATTATTATTTATTAATAGTATCTTGTCTTTGAAAATGTTATAATCTGTAGACAAATGCTGTCAGTTTTTCTTGTCATCATACAAAAATGTGTTTAGATATTGAACTATTTCTTAGTAAGTCCCGTCATATTTCAGAACTGACAATCTCACTAATCTTAATAATATTGTAAATGAGAGGGTAAGTGTATTTCTCATTCACGGCTAACTGGAAAATTGTATACCTATTCCCAAAAAGTTGCATTAAAACGAAGTAGACGGCAAGGTCTATTAAAAAAATATTGTTAGGGCTTCAATGGTTAATTACAATATCACAGATACAGTAGCTTTCCAAGATCCACGGACGGATGTCGTTCCACAGATTAGCTTATTGTCTAGGACGGCTAATAAAATTAGTTTCATTCACACATTTTCCAGAGAATGTGTTCAATTACAGGTAACAAGTCGCACTATTTCCATGAAGAAATCGTTTTACTAAGACTAAATCGCTTCGTGTGAAAAGCTCAGTCGAGATGAGTTCTGGATTCGCGGAATCAAATTCACTGCGGACATCACGCAGCGAAGCGTGGTTACTCTAACTACGAGAACTCTCTAGCTCTCTATCTGTGACCGAGTGAACAAATACTAGCCTAATAAGTCGTAGATATCGAGGTAAAAAAGAAGTCCTGATTTCGGGCGGTTCCCACGTCGACGTCGCCCCCGTTCCCACGTATGAGCAATCACTTTTATTAACAGCATAGTCGTCATAAGTACGCTTGCGCGGCAAATCAATTCGCTATTGGTCAGATTCGGCCGTCGCGTATAAATGTCCACTCTAAAATACATAGCATTCCGTTGTGATTGGTCCATAGAGGAAGTGCGAAATCGATTAGGAAATTAATTATATTTGTTGGCTATTACGTTTCATGCCTTGGTCTTGGATGTGCGATAGCTTTGATCGCATTACGTAGTCTAGACGTTTACAGCAAAGTAGTGGCTGTTTTAAGTTGTAGCCTGTACAAGGCTCGTGTATCGCGTTTTTTTTTAAATTGGCTCGTAAAGCAAGAAGATATAGTATGGGTGTCGCAACGGTCAACCTGACAGCAAAGCTAATCTATCTAAATAGTGAACCATTCGGTTCGAACATCGGATAGTAATTTCATATCTCGCCATAAGGCGATCGGCGCTCGTTTCCTAAAATAGTGATGTGAAATAAATCTTTGATCGATGTCGATAGGTGTAAAAAACCTGCGCGCGTGTGAATCTCCTGCGCCCGCGCCGGCGTGAGAGCTCGACGCGGAATGCCTGCCAGTATGTCGCGAGATTGCTCGCGCAGATTTTAGAACATACTCGACTTAACCCAATAATTTGCAACTATGTTGTTTGACACTAATATGGAATTTTTCATGAATAAACTGAGATTGTCTTATTCATTCTGTAAGGTTTTAGAGAGAAATTAATTGAAAAAGATTACTGTTTACCCGAATGCCTCAGAAACACGCTCTGCGGCCTAAACGGCTTGATCATTTTCTTAGGTAAGACGTGTCGTTTAAGTAATAAGAGAGGTTATTTTTTGTAGATGTAGACGACCATTTTATCAAAAAATGGAGTCGTGTTTTCAAAGTTTGCTTTTTGTTACTAAAAATCCACTTCATCGAGCCTTATCTAAACTGTGGTGGTGTATGTAATGCTCATGCTTATAATAACATTCTGTACCTAGAGCCTTACCTCTTCTACAGTCTCATAGTCTCATATGACAAAAGCAAACAGTCGACGCCGTCAAGTTTTAATCAGCAATGACCTAAAGGTCAGTTAATTTTTAATGACCTTATTATTTGCCTTCTTCTTCAGATGACAATCTCAAGTGCGTCGCCAACCCTGAGGACTTAGCCTAATACTAGTGTTTAACAAAACAAACACTGTTGTATTCGATCACATCTATGTATTTGTCTGCTTGTCTGTATGATAACTTTTCATACGTGAATATTGAACGCATTCCTTTTATTGAAATCGGATTTTTGCAATACATAAGAACCAGATGATAATGCCATATGGTGTCTAAAAGCTGATCTGATGAAGTTGGAAGGTGGCTACAGCATCTTAGACTCACCGAGTATAGAATCGTTAGTTTGGTTTTGATGAGCTAAAAGTAACGGTCCGCGCGAATACGATTTTTTAATAAGAAATACTTATTTGCTGTTATTTAAAGTTATTGTTCGCTGTAGTTTTGTCTATCTTGCGACACATTAACAATCTAAATGAATCGTGTATTAAATGCGTGTAGGTATAGCACGACTGCATTAAAACATTTATGAGGTGCATCGGTGCATAAACCGAAACGCATCTGACTGGCCGACCAGATAAGCCATCTACATAAATTAACAACCGTTTACATGCAGTACTTATTGTTAGCTATTACATAGTTTTATGTGTATCTTCTGTTCCGTATATTATACTAGGTGCTAGAGGCTTATATAACTAAAACTTGAACTCGTTGGTAGATACTAAATATATTTTAATGTAGATCACAATCGAATAATTCATCGTAGTTCTATGAACTCACATATTTATGTGTTATTATTACACTAGTATAGTTATATACTTGTATTTAAAAATGAAATAGTTTGTAAGTTAGCACATAAACCACCAAACAAATTAAAGATGAAATTTGGACCATGGATATATTATCATAATTATACTAAAGTATTATTATGTTCCTAAAATCCCTGAGGCACTATACTCCAGTAGTTAAGATACTTGATGAAATGTAAACAAAAAAACACGTGATAAAGTTAATTAGCCAATAGAAGCAAAACACTCACAAAAGAGTTTTAAAAGGCTGTTTAACAGAGCCAAGTGGTTTGGTTTGTTAGCGTTTAATTAAGTTCCTAAAAATAGAGTAAGTATATTAATTAATTTATTTATTTCTTATAAAATATTAACCATTTTAATTGTAAAACAACTTCCAGCAAAACTGTTTTTACAGTTTGACTGTGGGATCCACAAGTCTTTGTATGTACATAATGCTCATCCAAGATCACGGAGGATTGACCTTATTATTCATCTTAAAAGACGCGGGCAGTTAATTTCCATAAGTACAAAACCGGTGGGGCTGAGTAGCAATGTATTTTTTTCAATTTGCGACATAAAAAACAAGTTCTATTTAACAAACCATTACCACAAAACATCAATTAAGTAAGTAGCAACATTATTAAAAAAACGCTGAAGCGCAAGGTTGTATTTAAATGAAATAATAGAGGATTTAATGTGGCTAAGAAGCATTCTATATTCCTTAACGATTCTCGATCGTAGCGATGCTATTAGTAGGCATTTTGCGCAATCAGATGCGCGCGCGCCGCCCATACGTCACGCGGCGCGAACGCGGAACGCGTCTTATTGGTGTTTACCGGATTACCACTCATTTACTGAATTGACTCTTATGTGTAGGTATATAAGCGTTCTGTTACATAAATACATTAGTAAATATTTAACGGGTTAGAGGGAAATGTAGAATCTTGTTTATTTTGTGTTGGACTATTAATGGTGTTCGTGACGATTGAATAAAGTGTACTAACACGTTGCAAAGTAACACGTTAATATTTATTTGAGTTTGAACATATTTCCTGTAACTTACCTAGTTCAGTGGTTTTTTGTCCCATAAAAATAAATAAATAAAAGCACTACTTAGAATGATGTTAGTGTTGCGATCTTACTTCCACTTACAATGTAAAATTACTTATTAATACACTATCAGAGGATACATTTATTAACAGATAACGTCTCCATTGCATTTAACAACAGAGCTTAAAATCAAACATTTAACGTATCAATTCGATTTATAAGAAATATTGACTCATTTCAAATACACCAGTCTCACATGTCGCCAAACACAGTAACAAAATAAACGAATTCAGTACCGAACTCCTTTATTCCAATACTAAATCGACTCAACATTGAGTCCCTGGCACACGGAAAACATTTTAATTTAACATAAATAACAGCGTCAATACTAACATCTAAATTCACATTCACATTAACGCAAAACGCCATAATTTATCGGAAGATTTACATAACTCGGCGAGACGAACTCAAGCGCAGCGAACGAATAAGCGATTCAAATGCTAATATATCACTAGGCGGCCTGCCGTGACGCCGCTCATTGGTCGGCTGTTTACATTACACACACATGCACACACGCCCCGCCCCGAACGTCACGCTTCCAAACCTTGTTAATTATTACTAATTAGAAGATCGTGACTCGCGATGCGCGCACTAATGTGTCCTAATCGCCGGCGCATAGGCAGTAGCTACCAACGTGGCGGCTGAACGTTTCACAATACAGTAGCTCTAGACTTGAGCGTCATTTTCTGATATGCGTAAGCATGAAATGTTTAGTTAAATAAACAAAAAAAAATTGAAATTGGATTTAAGGAAAATTTGTAATTAAAACCAAGATGCGTCACAAAACAAATTTGAAGATGCAAATCTGAGGACTGTCAGAATTTTGACCGATTGTCCACTTCTAAAGCTATAATTTTATTTTGAATTGTTAAAATCTGACAAGTTTCATGCACAGAAGAAGACAGACGAATGCAACTCCTTTAGCTATCCCCTTCTCTGACTGAAACTTGACATATTTTAAAAGAGTTTGCATCCTTACAAATTTCTGTTTCTAAAGTTTCTGATAGACATATGTGGTCTGCATACAAAGCAATACCTAAACACTTTTTTTTCAATGCCGTTCAATATAAATATTAGCTAATTAGCTATATCTAATGATTACAAATTATATTGAGCTTCTGTAATTTTAAGCATCGTAATTACTCAAGCTCATTGCTCAAGTCGCATTAAGGCTCGTTTATATAACGAGGTGTTAAATGTCCCATCGAGCAGGAAGTTGGTCATTAATAAGAAAATGTCGAATTAAATCAGAGAAATGGATCGGGTCGAGATCAAACCGGCACGTATTAACAGCTCCGGTAGAAACGTTAGTCGTGTTTCCATTTTTTCCTAGACTGACTATTTCCTACTACACGATAGTAATTTACTTTAGTTCATTACTCATTTACTTTAAACACTTATTTGGACAAGCTTCATCTTTAATAATTTCCTCTAGGAAGCTGTCCGTTGACTCGTTTTAAATAATCTAGCTCCTCTGTTGTCCATTTGTGAGAATAGTTGCTCATTTGGGTATACTCAGAAATAAAGCATTAACAAACCTCTGTGGCGCAGAGTCCCGACCACAAATCATAAGCATGCAGCGAGAGCCTCACGAGTCCTCCCAAATAAGGGCCCGGACGTCGGGCCCGACCCTTGTTCGAAGGATTTATATCGGCTGCTTTTGGTGCAAATTAGCCGTGTCGACTTGTAGGCGTGAGCGAACAAATTTGTATCAGCCACAGACCGCTTACCCTATAGACTCCGCATACAAAGGCGCCCCCGTAAGCCATGCTTATGCTCACAGAACACTAATTGGTTGCCATGGTTCTATTGGCGCGCACCACGACGCGCACACTTGATTATTCGTTGACTTTGAACTAGCCAATCACGGTGCACTTTCCGCCCCCCGCGCCCCGCCATTTTGGCTTAATGAGATACTAGACAAACTGTTCCGAAGCGGAGTCTATAGGGTAAGTGGTCTGTGGTATCAGCACTCGGGTGCTTTCTTTGAATCAGTTGTTGCGGTTCAGAAGAATTTAAATATGGACGTGTAAAACAACTGGGATGTCGTTGGCCGTAATTTATTTAGTAGTGAACGACCAGCAATATTTGTTCAACACACACGTGCAGGCACTTTAATGCGATGAAAATATACGTTGTTATAAGAAATTACGAAGGTACTGACTTCTTCTAAATATGCAGATGTAGTCTGATGTATTTTGGAAACGCGCATTTGCGAGCAGTATATATATATCAGAAGCTTGTCACAACCTGACTTTTTTACTTACATCCTGTTTTTATAGAACTCGATTGTACGGTAGGCTTATCACTCGACACGTCGAGACTGAATGAAGACTTGAACAAGAGCGTAGCGTCTTGTCACCGACGACACGGCCATCCGTTTCCATTACACTTTCCCGTCGATCTATCACGCGTAATTAGGTTGTTTTGAATACGTAATGCTTGTTTATCCATCTATGGTG